>VOMN01098410.1:0-138552 GCA_014899125.1 Orchestia grillus | reverse complement strand
TTTCTCGAACGTTACGAATACTTATTTGACCCACTGTAGCTTGTACAGCGATTGTTCAAGAATTTGTTCAGTAGTCGGTAATCAGTGACTCGCGGACGTAAAAATATTTTTCCAATTTCACAATTTGGTAGCGTTATTATACTAGACGAAAGCTAAGCCGATAATGAGGTGTGCCGTTAGGACTACATGGAGTTACTCGGGTGCTGTAGTAAATTAACCTTCAGCATCCAAATTATCCATAGCAGAATATTGGTCAGGTGACTGCTCGATGACTGGGCTCTATGTTGACAGTGTGGTATTTTGGAAAAAAGTTTAATCAATCAGTTGAACTCAGAAACAAAGCTAAACATAATATTAATAGGATTCTTTTTGAAATGGTAATTCAACGGAAATATTGGGACTTTATTTAATAGATATCCTGCATTTTAGAGGTAGTCGTGGGTACCGCTCATATCGAACAGATTGTATGTACTCCATAAGTTGTGTCAGTTGTGACAGGAGCTTGTCGAGTCGAGTACTTACCGTCTCTGCCAAGCAGGGCTTGAAGGCTTCGTACCAGCGTCACCAGCGGCCGCCTGTGTGTAGAGAAAACCTCTGGTGTTTAGCGACCGATGCCTCACAACAAACTCGGCTCCAATATGGCAGCATGAGACATAGCTTCAAACTCTGCAAACAGAGGACGACGAAAGTTGCACGTTATAATTTGGCTACAGCCAAGTTGTGGCTTGTACCGTGTAGGTTTCACAAAATTTAATGCGGATTGAGAGAACTGAATTTTGGTCAACTTCAAACGAAGAACCCTCAGGAGCCGTAGGATAGGCAATAGGATCAGGTTAGTTTGGTTTGTCTATCGTGTGTTGTGAGGACTGGCGACCTCCGAGGCAGTATTAGATTACCTCAGCCTTTGATAGGCTTTCCGGAACGTCAGGATCTTTCGTGCGTTTTACTTCTTTCAATTTGTACACTTTCTTTGCTATCTCGTTTGTGTATTTTCTTCCTCTTTAACTTGCCGTTTCTGTGCGCAGGAGGTCCTGTGCGGGAACACACCTTGTGCATAGATTCTGCGATCTCTTTAGTCCGCGCTAAATGATCGCTTCTCTTCGCTCTCCTGAGATCGCATTCCATTAGCTAGGGAGCTGTAAACTAAGCAATAATAGGCTTGCTTCTCAAAATATTTCAGAACTCTTAATAATCTCGCATTGAAATTAGTAATCGAACTAATAATAACAATAATTTAAACTGAACGGTTTGCTCAATTTATGATTGGTATAAAATCATTTCTATTTAGTAATACTACACCAACTAGATCAATATTTTTTTTTCGTAGTACACGAAGAAAACTGTGACATATTGGCTGCGAACAAACCTTGACATGTTTTTGGACTTTTTCCACAAGACAACACAGTTACTGTTTTCCTGTCGGTAATTATTGATCGTTGTAGAGTTATGCAGTCAATTTATGAAGCAAAACTGAGTGAATGGAGTATAATTTTATACATAGCAAGGATTTTATTCATCTACGTCACGACTACATTAACTGACTCTATACTCACATATCCTGTGCATGTGTTTCAAAATAACATTTAAACTGACGTTGTGACTTACTGCTGCCGTGCAAGAATCACACCGACAGGCTCTGTACTCTCTTTCCGTCATCTCGTTAGGTCGCGTCGAATTAATTAAGTATTTATTACTCGAGGCGTATCTTGGCTACGTCCTTCCAGTTTTGACTCATATCCCACGGGCGGTTTGATGAAGAACAAATTTATGATGAAGTTTCTAGTTCATCTAAAGTAGAAGGCCTCTTTCGAAGTTGAGGTGAGCTTCCGTCCTTCGTGAATATCTAAATCGTCGTAGTTCTGTTTTGTCGTTAATTGAAAGTTTGTCGGCACGACCGTGCAGGAATGGTCATCTTGACCAAAAATAAAAAAATTTCTCGGAATTGAAATTTTGGCCTGTGACTTCATCTCATCCCGTAGCTGTAAATAGGCTCCATAAACTATTTCAAAAGCCAAGGGGGGAATGGAAGAAAAAAATAGTTTGGACTGATTGCGCTGAAAGAAAACGTTTGGGAAAAATAGAAACTGCAAAAGGCGAATAAGATACAATCGCACAGTATGGTGATGACAAAATTGGGGTTTTGTGTTGGCGTCATATGGTGATTCACGTAACAGTGTTGCAATTTTCAATTATTGGTTGATTTCCCATTAATTATTGACTGTAGCTGATTGACCATGGTCTCATTTCAAATGTTGATTTGTCGGGATCCTACACCTCTGTCAGCATTTGTCGCAATTGGTGATGTTTGGTGTAGATATTGATCGATGCTTAGTCTTGTTTCCTTATTAAAAGAAATTTGTAGGGTTGTATTTTATTACTTACTATTTAGTGAAGAGGCACGAGCGGTCATTTTTAATCGTGATCAAAAATCGAGGGTGCAAATTTAATGTAAAAAATTGAAATTAAAATGCTAACTGCGTACATAAATTGCAGGCTGTAGAGGGGATACAGAAATTCCTGTTCACTTTTTGTGAACCATGGTCAAGTCGCAGCGGTCAGTACAATTAATGAATAACAAATACTTCAGAGTTTTGACCTCTTTTTTAGTGATCGTTCTGTACATATACGTACTGTCGTTATATGTACATATTTATTTCGGCGTTACGGGTAAGGAGAGGGTTAGCATCACTCGTGCAAGACGTCGGCAGTTCGCCTGCAGCCCTTGTACTGTTTAGGCTGCTGGTTGCCTAGTCCACTCTCGAAGCTTCCGTTGGGCCGGGGCCTGAATTTAGGTGCCTCTAATTGAGCAAACAAAGGAAGGACGTTGCGCGAGGAGCACAGTACAGCTTTTGCATGCATGGTTTTGGCTGGCAGTCATTGCCAGCTCGTCTTTGTGTGCTTTGTCTGCATGTTGTGCACCACCACCAGACAGACACGGCGCTGTGACACGTGTACTAGCAAGTGCCCTGTTCAATTGACCTACTTTTGAGTAAAATAGCTGTGCTTGAGCACCTAGAGTGCCAGTTTTTTTGGAGATAGTTATGACCTTTGAGTCCTTGGTTGGAGATAGTTATGAACTTTGAGTCCTTGGTTGGAGATAGTTATGACCTTCGAGTCCTTGGTTGAAGATAGTTATGACCTTCGAGTCCTTGGTTGAACTTGGTAACTCGCTCCAGCGAAACTGGTTGAAAGTTTATATAACACATTTCAGGGATCTCTGTTACCAATGTGGAATTAAAACCACTTTTAAAAGAATATGTACCTATGTAGTTGATCATTATTTCGTAAGTTTGAAGAGGATTGTTTTCAAATTTTTCGTTTTTGTAAACAGAAACGTCTGTAAATTTCATTCCTCTGATGACGAGTAGTGTTCAAATACGCGAAAATTTAGGACGAATATAAAATAACTCTGAAAAATTTCCGGAAAAACTGCCATGGAACCTGAGTACCACACATATATTCTAATTGATTCATAGGTAACTCTTATATTTTATACACTTTCGATCAGTTTTTTGTATTGCTCTGTGTATTCTGTGTATTTGGAGTGGTTAACTTTGTTCCTGTCTGGGGCTGCTGTTGTGGAAATGAAAGATCTGAGAAATTAGGGCTTTACAAGGCCATGCCGCAGGTCAGTTTTGAACCCTTATACAGACGCATAATGAAGCATTTTAAGCCATGTTCAATCATGTCACGAACTCAATCAAATTCTTACCTAGAATTAGCGTTTCATAGCCCGAGATTTTGCATAATTCTAAGGGATGATCTAGATTCCTATGCAGTGCTTCATTAGAAGCATTTTGATATCAAGTTTCACATTTGTATTCTAGTACACAATTTCTCAATCCAAACCAACTACCTGGCTAAACTTCCGTCAGTTATGAATTTTAGAGAAAATCTAAGAATTACCTTCGTTGGACTTGCCAATGGCTTCTTTGTCATTTCTTTTTTCATTTAAAGTTGAGCAGGCTCTCAAGCAAGTTCCACCTCAAACCTGTAAAAACTAATTTAATATGACGAATATGAGTCAGTTTTGTATGAGGTTTGCCTTACCAGTCCTACTTCAACGCAGTTTTGCTCAAGATTTTCAAAGTGAGGAAATAATTATTTTGTCCGAATACCTGGAGTAGGTCATATGTAGCGTGAATATCTAAACCTAAATGTTAATTACTCAATATCATGGTACGTAAAGGTCGAATTATGGAGAGTTGTCAAGAAAGGGATAAATTTTTACTTTAATTTCTGTGTTTTACGTTTGTATATCGGTAGATATAAGACTTCGTACCACTAGCTTTGTTAGGAACTCTGCCTAGTATCCGCTTAATTGAAATCATGTGACTTCTACAAAGTAAATCCTATGAGGATTTAAATTCTATTTTAGGGCTCTGCATCCGTGGTCAGTTCTTAACTTCTGATGGTCTCTCAATGAGCTAAAAATTCGATGAATAATTTTAGCGCTATCGTAAACATTGTAAGAACATGGATGATGCGCCCTGTTTTTGACCGTCTAAATTAACTGTGTCACGATCGTGCTTGAATATTTACCCGCTAAAATCGTTTGACATTCTCGGGTAATCGTGACTACGTACACGAAAACTCACATCGAGAAAGCGTAATTGGCAGCAAAGTATTATGATTGCATAAGCAAACCTAATTTTGGGACCTAGCGTCGTTTTGGCCGCAGAAACCGTGGGTTGTAGCTCCCTTTGTCCTTCGTCCGCGAGATCATTATGCGACTCAAAAGTGGGCTTTCGAGTGGCTGACAAAACAAAGCCTCCTTAGATGGCCAGGAGCTATTGCAGTAATGGCGGGTGCAGCAACAAGAGCTTCCAAGCAATAGGAACGTTAGCTCTAACGAAAACAGCTGAAGGAACAAGGACGATGGCAGTAACAACAACAACGCAAAAAGTAAGGCCTTCCGAGGCTTGAGGAGCAGCAGGGCTGCAAACATGATGTAGTAGTAACAGCGTCACACAACACCAGCGGTGGGTCCGCTGCTAGTTCAACTAAGAGGCTCTAAATTTACAAAGAGTGACAGCCAGAGATGAATGTAACACCACCTCGTTGCTCGCGGCGTCTGCAATACGCAAAAACAACCACGTTCTTGCGGTGTCTTTCTGTACGAGTGTACGGGCAGCATAAGGCATTCGATAACTGAGAAAGCACTTGAATGTTTTCTTTAACTAGTGTAAGAGTAGAACTGATGTGTGTGGGATGTATAGCTAAGCAAGGTTGCCGTAACCAGAACTGGATGCCGATCGAAAAAGGTAAAGGAGATGGGCTAGTAACAAATGATTCGTAAGAGCAAAACACGCTGACGTATATGCTGCTGAAGTGTCAGTAGCGGAAGCAAAGGCACGGAAACTCTCCCGAATTTGCAGGAGACGCATGAAATTAGTTTTCTTGCAAAGTGCTTCGTCGAAATTTTCAGGAAATAATTGAAAATCACTCGCGGTAAAATTAATGCAGCAGTAGTAAGGCCCAGCAGCGCAAATATGGAGCACTGGCGGCAGCCGAAAAGAAAATATAAATTTAGGCAGGCTTAGTTAATGAGATTCCTTCATTAGTGAAATTACTTCATTGCCTCACAGAACAGTAATATTCCTTCATTAATGAGATTGCTTAATTACCTCATTACCTCAAGTATGTTTAACGCAGCAAGATTTCGTCATTGGAAGTGAGTAGTTCCCAGAGGCAGAAGGATATAATTGTAAAAATAACAGGCTAAATAACAGGGATCAAAAATAAAATGATGGATAGCACTGATAAAGTTCCAAATTTCAAACTTCGAGTTTATTTGACTTTAAAGCGGTTTCCCCCTGAAGAAGGATATAAATAAAGAAATAAAGTAGACTTCCACTTTAGCATAATCAGGAGATTAAATCTTGAAATATGTACAACGTAAGTGTGACGTTTGTGTTGAACTTGTGCATTGAACTCACAATATCCTCATCCCAAAGGAAAACTCAAATATTTTGTATTATTCCTTAACATATTGGTAATGGAACCCACAAACAGAGCTGGGCAGCACTACTTTGAAATGTAGCGGCCGCTACATTTCAAAGTAGCGCTGCCCACCTCTGCCTATGGTATTCCTACGAGCAGAGCGGCCGCTACATTTCATGAAATGTAGCGGCCGCTACATTTCAAAGTAGCGTTGCCCACCTCTGCCCACAAAACTAGTCTTATCAAGTTTGAGAACAATAACCACCCTTTTATATCATCGAGTACTTGGTGGTCATTAAAGTCATAGTTGCGAGTATTAAAGTGAGGAAAAGAACGTTGTTTAAAAAATATTTGGCGGTAAATAAGTGAACGATGAAGATGATAATGCCGTGCCGGCCGCTGTGCGTTGGCTGTCATAATTTTATTGAAATGTATGTGATCCCAATTTTCAATATCATGATTGTAAACATTCTCTTCTCAGTTGATGAGTGGAACTTGATTAGCTTGCATACACAGTATGTTATGTAAGGACGTTATTTCATGTACGCGTTATGTAGTTTTGTATGAACTGTGTTAGACATCTTATTTGTTCATTCTACAGAATGTCATAAAAATGGAATGTGGCACAGATGTGTCATTCCCATCGTAGACCACAATAGTTCAAAGCTTAGTATCTCGTAGTGCAATTCCTTCTTGTCTCATTAATCCTATCAAAGGAAGGCTAACCGCGACCCCGGCTGTGTAAACAATAGATCTACTCGTACAATAGACCCTCGCATCAACGGACAAACGCTCATCAATGGACTAAAACTGGGATAAAAACGGTCCAATGTTACTATATCTTCTGTATGGGCAACATTGCGCAGTGTTTTAGAAAAGCTTAAAACACTTGCGTAAAAGAGAGATCAAATTGTAATTTTTGGAATCGCACTCTGAGATCGACCAAGTTGTGAGTATTCAGGTATCTGAATCGTGAAATCTTTTGGGACGAGGTCCGTTGATGCGAGCGTCTGTAATTAACGTCTGTTATAAATACCTTAGTGAATAGTGTGATTCGGTTCTACATAAGTGAATAGAACCGATTTCGTAAATCTCGTTGCATTTGTAGCAATGAAATACGCACTTTGTAATCATTATTTTTTTAAAACGAGTGTGAAAGAGAAAATAATAGCGTTTCTACATGTGTATTGACAACACACGTAAATGATATGCAGCTTGGATTGAATTATTGAAATTACTTGTATTTTTTGATACCGCGTTAAAAATTTTCAGACCACCCATTGGTTCTAACTTAATGAACAAGGGAAGGCGAGTCTTGAAAGAATTCTGGTAATATGTCATTATTTAACGGAGAATTGAACTTCTTCTCAGGCCTTTCCCAAAAAACATCAAACTTCAATTCATAAGCGAATTATATACGCGTTTTTTAAAAACAGTTGCAAAAATAGAAAGAAAATACATACGTCTTTCCGTTTCCGAACTACTTTGCTCGTTGGATATCATTACCTCTCAAGTGAGGGAGATGGCATAACGCGTCGTCTTTTAATGAGATGACGCATGCTACCTTCCACTTTGGGAACAAAGATACGCTTGCTTCTCACATTCTGTAGACTTGGCGTAATGCTAACGAGCAGGCACTCGCTGCTGCTCCTCTAGGAGAATTTAATGAGCAACCAGAGCTGTTATTGTGCCACCCAGCACGACCTAGATAGGCCTGTGAGGCTATCCTATACTCTACCCCCGTCCGCAATTGCGTCCGCAAGTTTTTTAACGAGTCAGTGTCAGTAAACTGAAGACTTTGGCCCGAGGAGCTTCCTCAAGGAGCTTCCGGAGGTTTTGAAGACAAATGCGAAGTCGAGCCGCTTGATTAATTGCATCTCCGGGACCGCGATTTGGCCACAGGGCATAGCAGGCGCTCGGTGACATATCAACGCTGTACTGTAGTAATACTTCAAGATCGCTTTTGAGTAGAGAAACTTGTAGAGTGTAAGTATGTGTTTCTCTGTATTTTTTTTTAATTCTATGACTCGTACAATTCTTTCCCAAAGTCAGTAATGGTATGAAAATTCATCTAGTGCACAAAAAAGTACTTCATTCGTCAGTCATCAGATTTGATTTTTGTGGAACATACTGAACATACGAGGTGTGTACATAACGTAATAAGACTGATTGTGAAACATTAAATCTGCCATCACTGGTGCGCTTTCATCAATTTCATTGTCTACAACTGATATGTTATCGGTGCACGTTTGTATTCGCTAGAGTCAACAGGTGGTTGTCTATAGCAATAGGCCTCGTGAACCGGTTATTGGAACTGCATTTTAAAAATGACAGGATAATTTTCGAGCATAGGTATACTATCAAATTTTGTTTCAGACTCGGCCCCATACTACTGAAATTTTGATTGAGCAGTTGAAAATGAACCTCGCAGCAGATGACCTTCACTGCAAAAACTGGTGAAAATGTCGAAAAAATTAAGCGTCTTGTCCTTTATGATGGACAACCGACAGTCCAAATGATCGGGAAAGATTTGCTTCTGACACACTTGACTTTTCATCGGATTCTGGTCGATGAATTTGGGGGGGAGGAAAGTCTAAACAAAAAAATTTATCCGAAAAACCTTTAGCTTGATTATGCGCCTTGATACACAGCGATTTCAAATACCAAGTTTTTGTCACGGAAAACCATTCTTTTGGCTCTTCAGCCGCCTTATTCGCCAGATTTGAGGCCCTAGTGACTTTTCTTCTCACAAGATTGAAGATTCACCTCAAAAGATCCCATTTTGGGGCACTGAAGAATATTCACAAAGCTGTAACGGATTTGTTGAAGACTATTTCACTAGCTGAATTCCAGCAGCGCTATGAAGAGTGAAACAACTCGTCTCCATCGCTATGAGGCTTCCCAAGGCCATTACTTTCCAGACAATACCGAATTTAATTTCAATCGAGTAGCAAGATCAATAACCATAAGTCTCATTACTTTATTTATACACCTTGTGTGTATCTTAGTTTTTACTACAAAGTTTTGTGTGCATAAATTTCAAACGTGCTCGTGGTTCTTTTGAATGACACACGTTTCGTCTTGCATTACAACCAGCGCATTTTCGTCCACATTTTGGCATTGAAATATGCATGCATGTTTTAGCTCTTATACATGAAGGGATTTCCATGTCCCTGAGAACCAAAGAGATATCTTAGGGCGTACGACGATTTTCCGAAATTCGAAATATTTTTGAATATTTTTACTGCTAGACCACCAAAATCCCAATTTTCAGGCCCTCTCGCCTTTGACAGTCAGCGCGAGAATGTCAAGCAGAGCGTGAGGTGTTTTTCTTGAGAAGAGCCATAAATATTTGCTGGCTACATACGCACGGAGTTGTTGAGAACGATTGTAAGTGAGAGAGAGACAGGGAGAAAGAAAAAAGTTTATCTTTATTGTTCTATTCTCAGTTTGAATTGTGGTACTTCACGTTAGAATTATTTCGAGTACCTGGTTGCCTGGGATACGCTAGTCTGGCGCCTTTTCAAGAATGTGTTTAATGTTCCTTTCCCCATGGACGCACTCCTACCGGTTATCGAGCCTGGGAACCTTTGCCATGGGAGGCAAGCAGGCCATCACCAGCTCAACGGATCTTAGTCGTGTTTTCTCTTCCCTTTAAAGTATGATAGATCCAGCGTTAAATCGGTTCCGGCAAACAACCGCTCTAAAGTTGTTCCCCGCTCAGAGCGGTGTCAACTGGAGCGAACATCATATTGCATGAAAAATATTTGTGACAGTAGAAGTATATAGAGCGTGTTATAAGAAGTAAATAAGAAGATGGAGCGTTCTATGCGAGAGACAATTATGTATTTAAAGCGGTCTGCGACATCCTTGGTCTTTATGAACCGTTGTGCGGAAACTTTTAATATCCACTGTCAGCCCGCACGGAAAGTTTACTTTTTGAATTTTTGAGTTTTTTATTCTCAATCTGAAGTCTTTGGCTAAGAGTGATGACGCGGTTATTTTCACGTGGAATGTTTTCTATCTTTAGACGAATACTACGTAGAAAAATATGGATTACAGCACCCATTAGTTACGCATGGATTACAGCATCCATTAGTTACGGTAATGTCTTGAAAACAGAAGAGCCCTTACTCCTGGGAATGCCGAACTCTTATGGAGGTTTCACTCTGGTTTGTTGATATTCCAACTGAAATTTCTACCCAAATGTAGCAATCGTAAAATTTGTTGATGCGTAGCGCTGGTTTGTTATGAACTAGGTCTCATGAGTGAGCGAACTCAGAAGCCTCTATTCTCATCGAGCCATCAGTTCGATTTATGTAACCTGCTAATGTTTTTCTTCGAAGCGACTACTAATGTTAACTGATTAGAATGTATCGTAGATATCGTGCAATTTTAACTCTTTTGACTACCTTCAACCATGAAAAAGTAATTGTCATAATAATGGTAACTACCGTATTATTATTACTATTATTATTGAATTAATTTAATAAAAAGTCAAATAGCTTCCTGGAGCTTATGGATGTGTCAACCCGCGATTGATGAGGAAGTCGAGGCAATCTTCTCAGGCTGAAACCCAATCCGGGATAACTTGGCTGAGTCCTGTATTTAAAGCGTGGCGAAGCTCGACTGATTACTTTGCTCAAGTCCTTCGAAGCTCGCCACTTTGAAGGTGTCTGGACAAACTTTGATCTGATCCCTTAATTACAGAGAGGTCTTGGTTGGCACTCCTTTCTCTTTCCCTTCAAAATTAGATATTCACTGTACTTTTATTTTGAAGTTCTTAACTTTTTATCTCGTTTCTTTTCCTAAAAGAAATGAGTGCTCGTTTCCGGTTATATGTAATTTTTTGTATCCTACCTATCGACATACTTTAACGAACGTATCTCACTGAAGCATCTGAGATATCGCTAGCTGAATCTATCAATGAATATTAATTTTTTTGTAAGACAGACTGAAGTTTCGATGTTTGAATACAATGACTTTTCATCAGATAATTTTATATTTTTTTACATCATGCGTAATCCTCAAAACTATCTCGCTATTACGCCAGCACCAACGGACTAAGACGAAGGAGAAACGCTCGCATCAACGGACTAAAACGGGGGAGAAGCGGTCCAATAACGCCGTATCTATGGGAAACATCGCACAGATTTTAAGAAAATTTGAGGCATTTGCCTGCACAAAAGGAAGATCTGACTGTAATATTTGGAATCGCACCCTGAGATCGATGTAATTGGGATTATTCAGGTACTTCAATTGCTCTTATCTCCGCTGGAACGAGCTCCGTTACTTCGATCGTGAGCTGTGTTCGTGAGTACAAAGCACAGCTATAGCAACAATCGCCACCGTGACCTTCAACCGCAGAAATCATGCTTACGTACCCGCGGACTTGTTTCTTCAAACGTATTTCTGTATCATCAATGTATCAATACGCTTATTCCACAGTGTAACCTTGGTTTACACGTGGCTTTGCGTTAGGCTGGACACCCGAGAGAGAGAAGCTAGGAAATCAATTACCACATTGGTTGCGATGATGCCATTTTCCTAGGAGCAAAATTCCCCACCGGTGGATTATGGTAAAGCAGTCAATAGGTTAAAGAAGTTGTTATTTTTTGCTCCCGGGGCAAAAATTGCATCTCGCTAGCATTTTCACATGTTCTAGAAATAGTCCGTCGTTCTTTAATTCATCGCGTGCGATGTAAACCTTAGAATTGTGTAATCAAGTAAATTTTGGATGAAAGGTTTTCGATTTTATTACTTGGAAGTTCTATTTTATGACTGCATCGCACTGATTGGCACCTCTTAAGTTGTATTATTAGGCATTTCATTATTTTAAGATATGCTATAGAAGCTTCCAGTCACCTCATATCCTTGTGTTTTAAAAGCAGCAAGACGTCGAAAAGCCTCATCTGATTAGAATTCCTCATTAATAATGCATTAATCAATAGATCAATCATATTCACAAAATCACTCTCATGCGATTTAAAGTATCAAATGATTTAATTCTAGGATTATCCTCAATTACTTTACCTTAATATTACCGCTCGTGCCGTCTCGTTGCAAATACCATGTATAATTGTTTCATATCGCTGTCAATCTTTAAATAATGAAAATATAACTAACGAATAAAAACATTAACTTCACTCGAGCAAGTAGCATCTACTCTAACATCATGTGTCTCGAAAATTCTACAGGGTAACTGCAGCCATTGAATGATATCCTTTTCTCTACAGAACACAATTATTCTACGTAACATTCAATGGTTCATGGATTAAAACGAGATTTTTCCATTTCTTCTTTGTAATTAAATAAAATTAAAAAAATGTTAAGGGTAGAACTTTTATTCTATGGTCAGGTCGATGAATTTTCCAAATTGCCTTTCATCAATGTAATTCTTGGAATAAATTTAGTATAAGTATGATGAAAAACGACGTTTCGAATGAATAATGGCCATTTTCTATTGTTGTGCAATAAGGGTAGTTAGGAAATAAAACTTGCCATTAACAACAATCGTGTTATATTGCGTTAACGATGTTCAACGACTTCATAAAATAAAGAATGCAGTTACCAACTCCGACCCCTTACTGAAAAATTGGACAGTACGAGTACCTTTTGTTCAACCTCGTATAGAGTTGCGTTTCGAAATAAGAGAGTCCAGCTCAGCGTTTCCCTGCCACTTCAAATACTTCCTGAATTACGGGATGGGTGGCAGGCTTCTGTGCCTCGTGGCGAGCTACGCTGAGCTTGTCGCTGTTCGTGTGTCCGCTCTCCTGTGTTTCAGTGAGAGTTTAGAGCGCGTCATTCAAAGTTTAGTGAGAGTTTAGAGCGCGTCATTCAAAGTTGAGTGAGAGTTTAGAGCGCGTCATTCAAAGTTGAGTGAGAGTTTAGAGCGCGTCATTCAAAGTTGAGTGAGAGTTTAGAGCGCATCATTCAAAGTTTAGTGAGCACCAAAGGTGTAACTCCAAGTATATTCTTTCTCGGCCGTAGGTGATCGTGTAGCAAAATGTCGATTGATCGTAAGCAGATTCGAGTTTTCCTACCTTTTTCAGTTTTGTCGCTAGTTGTTCGTAGTCTTCCAACCTCAGGTTTAATGAAAAAGAAAAAAAGGAGTAAAATTAAGAACCGAGTCAAAAGCTTAGCAGAACTAACGCCCAGTACTAATTAAACATACTCATGATTATAATTCAAAACACGGTGTGCGTTTTCACTTGCAGACATAAAAAAATTCCGATAGTATTCAATCTTGTTTCGGACAATTTCATAGATAAATCCTGAGAAAATTCGAATCTCGTTTTGCGTAACGTGTTCATTATGTTTCTTAGCGCAGAAATTATCTCAAACTTCCCGGAGCTCCAGGATAGTAGTTGACCCATTCTTCATCAGATTTTCTGAGGAATACATGTAATTTTCCGACGATATTTGGTGTAGCAGTTTGAAAGCACTTAGCAGTGGTCGGTTTGTACCGAACACGTTCAAGGAAACACGAGCAAACTTTTGGTGATATTTTTTTAATAAACTCGAAGATTTGATTGCTTTACTCATCGAAAGTTTAATTACATAAAACAGGTAACAACAAGTTAACTCGTCCCTACCAGGGAAGGGTATATATGCTGTGCTTGTGTTGTCCCTACCCTGCCTGCGGAGTGTCATGGTTACACGGTCACTAGCCTCGTGCAGCGATCGGTAGATAATCCGATACAGCCTCGCCCACCTGTTATACTAGTGTGTCTCGAAGCTTATTATAATCTGACACTACTGCACGTGCTATACCAGCCTCACCCAGAGCTTGCCGTCACTCTGAAAACGATTTCTCGTGTTATTTCCAGCGACTTCGATGTCTTAAAGTGTTGCCGAAACCCTTGCAGTGTTGGCTGATTGCCAATAGAGCAATGGATAATTATACCGAGTGTGATGTACCATTTTCGCATGAGGCATTCACTCTGCATTTTCATTCAGTGGGGAATGCATGAGAGACCTTAAGCCCGCTGCGTTTCTCATAACGCATGGTTGACAATATCGTTTAATTCATATAACTACATTTTTCCCACTCGACTTTGCACTAAAAATACATTCGTGTTTGGTTTCATTCTAGCTAAAATAATGCCATTACGTCATTTTCTTGCTCCTCTTCACGAAGTACAGTATTGTTTGCGCCTGATTTTTTCCGCAAAAAAATTAAATCTACATCTGGCTTCTCTCTCAGTGAAGATAAAAGATCATTGGTTGGGTTCCGAACGCTACCCCCGAATTTACGATGACAAACCTGCTAACCACCGGTTTCTAGTTCGTTCTCTCTGCAGTAACATCAGAGATGATGCTTATTTCTGCCACCTCCATGTCTGTTTTGAATACATAAAATTGTACTTATACGTGATGATGGGTTGCCTAGTACTCGGAAGTACAAGTGGCTCAATATATTTTTTACAGAACGTTCGAGGATTTTCCTTATTTTTTTTTTTTGTGATTTAAATTTGAATAGACTTTCTCACTTTAAGCCAGTGAATTCAACTAACTCGTGCATTTATCAAGATTTCCAAGCATTGCAGTTTCAGACGTCTGATTGGTTTTGCACCCACACCAGCTGGAGGAAGGCTCGGTCAGCAGCAAAGCCATGTTGAGACAAATGTTCGTAGACGTTATCTCGTCCTCGCAAGACGACGACCCGCACCTACTCCTCGACAGCGACGTCCTATCGCCGCCCCCGCGTTCCTTCCTCAGCTTTCACTGGGGTTTCTCTGTCTGGTTTTCGTAGAGATACAGCTAAGCTTAGCCGAAGAACGTATCCATATTGTAGGGTAAATATTTGGAAACATCCACAGGGTTTGATATTTATTACCCAAGCTTTCGCACGCTTAAGCAGCGTGCTTGTTAAAGGGACGAAATAACGAAAATTTTGGACCTATGACATGCTACGCCATCTATAGGCTACGCCGACAAAATTAATGCTATTTCTCAGTTAAACTTTCCTCGTCAACATAGCGTTAATTTTGTCCGCGTAACCTATTTACGCCGTAACGTATCATAGGTCCAAAATTTTCGTTATTTCGTCCCTTGAAAACGCACGCTGCTTGAGCGTGCGAAAGCTTGGGTAATAAATATAAAACCCCGTGGATGTTTCCAAATATTTACCCTACTAATCAGAACTTGTATGAATGGCTCCAAAGAGCTGCGAGTCCGGCTCATTCGACGCCCGTGGTCAAATGGCATTCAAACGAAGGCTTTGCTGAAAATAATCTGCTCATCATCGACGTTACTCGTGCACTATTATTATTATTTATTTATTAATATAAGAGACACCCAGGATCCAAATCTTATCTTACTATTATTATTGTCACTGAAACGCGCATTTAGTTGAAGTTTTGCCTTTAAGAGTGAAATAGAGACCTCACAGTGAATGTTGGATCTGTGTCCGAATTAGTGTGAAAAAATTATCGTCTTAGGGAATAAATTTTCGATTCTTGAAAATATCTCCCTGTAAAGTAAATTTCGTTTTTGCTGGCTTCAAAGCAGAAGTAGAAAAATTAGTTAACTTTTGAGCAATTACGAATACGTGGATGTTGTGTGCCATAGTTTTGTTTTAGAACTTCTTCTGGAGCCGGAGGTACGGCAGTTAGTCGAATTCTAGTCCAGGTAGTCCTCAATATATACTGTATGCTTTTTGTTTCGTCCACGATATTATTCGTGTTAGTAATTTTCTACTAACACAAATATCGAATTCCAAATACCAAATTCGAATACCAAATTCTTAGGTATTCGAAGTATGGGCTATGAAGTCGTGGGCACATACAGTGGGTGCAATAAACATCCCACACACAGTCAATAATTTATGTATCATAGTTTCACAACAGCTGATCAATCGAAAGTTGAACATCTTATGTATTTTTATTCACTGGATACTAAATCTGTATAAGAATACACAAATGTTAAAGCATCGGTATAATATTGTCAAAAGTCTTACATGATCGCATAAAAAGTATCTAGCACACCCACAAACTTAGTTTTCAAAACTATAATAAGTTGTTCTCGAATATTCCAGAGTGGTTTACATGATCGAAATGCTGTAGAACAAACTTCTATAAAAATAATCTACTTTATCCACGAACAACAACGAACCTCAGTCAATATCTGAAAGCTGCATGAGGTCATCGTTCATCACTCTAATTCTAATATAACGAAGACTGAAGAATTTGTCAGAAAAAAAACAGAGAAGTTATTGTTTAGTGTCATGAAATTGGTTTGGACTGTAGAAAAATTTAATCTGCTCTAACTACCAATTTCAACCATTGGTGTCACGATTCAAGTCATTCCAGTCCACTTAAAATCGACCACGTTTAGGGCGTTCGTATAAAATTTCAAATCGTACTCTAGGTACTCTAAAACTGGAAGCACTCTAGCAAGACATAGTGTCTTGCCATATTTTTCGCTTTCAATGCACCACGTATGGGAAATCCTTTTTCGTTTTTACACTGGAGGCTCACAAAAAGACCAAGTTGGATTTAAGCACTCCCTGAATTATATTATTGATCATCTCTTACACGCGCCATCTTCAAACGTTCTGGTGTGAGGCGTCTCGCTCTCGATTCTCAACATGAGATATGTCAGACTTCCTATCACTGTAAGCGAGTATTGATATCTGATGACTAGAACCGTGTGCGAGCATGGACTTTTCCGATTATATTTTGTGGCACTGTGATTCAATTCTGTTGCTGTGAAACCTCGTTCTTACGCGTCGAACTCAACCTCTCAGTGCGAGTGGTTACGGAAAAGAAATTTCTAAGATTACACCTTGGGGCAAAAAATCGATGCGATTACGGTTGGATGATTATACAGTGTGGCGCATAAGTAACGCACCCTTTTAAAAAATTAATAAAGAAAAAATTATGAAAGGTAAAGAGATTTGAATAATTGAAAACGATAGAGGAACTCCTAAAGTTTATTTACATGTCGTATCATGTCTACCGATACCCAGTGTATACTTTTTTCTTTATTAATTTTTAAAAGGGTGCGTTTCTTATGCGCCACCCTGTATTTTGTTTACACAAGTTTAAAATACACTCATAGCATGCTTGTGTTTTCTTAATTTGGGCTCGACTCTAATCTCTGTGTGTAATAACGCTTCCGAAGTGAAAAAGAGAAAAAGTCAGGTTTTTAGTTTTTATTATCGCGCCTTTGTTTGAGGTCATTTCGAACCTAATGGCAAAAATACCAGTTTCATATTGGTTTAGATATCAAATTAAAATATTGGCCCTCACTCGACCCTGGGGACGGTTTTTGCCGTTCGTTTGGATTCGACATCTGGGGCATGCATGCTATGACGAATGGCGCTCAGGGTCTTATTTATTCACAAAGGGCTACAGATTTTCTATTTTAAATTAGGGCAGCAGGTGAGATATGTTCTGCATTTCATTCCCGCTTCTAAAAAAAATTGTCAAGTCGCGTGAACCGTTCTCGAGAAGTTAGTCCGTTATTGGCTAGTCAACGTCACCCATCGAACCTGCATCGAGCGTGCTAGTTTTAGGGCGTCTGCCGCTCAGAAAAAGGTAAACGGAGAGGATTTCGCTCCCCTTGAGTGTCTATTTGCGGCCATGATATAGGAAACCACTCAAGTCTATGGCAGCAAGTTTAGCTATAGGAATATGCTTTAAATTGAAACTTCTTGTATATCACACTTATGTATGCAGACGAACATTCTTTGAGCTATTGCCTAAACCCTACATTTTTCATCATACACATATATATATATTTTTTATGTGGCTAAATGTATATCTGCACTGGTACAGTTCACAACATACTTCCCATACTGGACATCTTCTATTATATAGCATGGTTGTTGTTAAAAAAATATCGCCGAATAAACACAACGGTACTCAGAAATGAAGGAGTGCGAAAACGAAGCTCCTGCTTCAAACCAAACCTGATGAAGAACAAGCCTCTTTGTTAGCGTGCGGACTTCGATACCAATGCAAATCGTTCCCTCGTAACTCGTGTAACACGGCCAAGTTTCAAGTGACTAGATTAGCGTCCGACACATTCACTGCCACCATGAAAATCAGTTCCGTTTTTCCATGCCATCATAATGGTTATTATAAATAAGCTTTCATATTACGATTTTCCTCATCGTTGTACTACGAAGTAATAACCCTTGTAGCCAGTACATAATCAACGAAGACGCGCCTGTGCGTCGGAGGCAAGGTTAATGGTAGCTATCGAGCAGCTAAGTAGCAGTTGAGCTGAAAGTATCAAAATACTACTTGATGCACATGAGCGTGTTGAGGCTGCGAACGAGCTATTCACACAGCGCTTGCCGTCGGTGATATTCGCTCGAACGTGATCGGAAATAAATGCAATGGGATTACCAATAATAAGAATGCCGTCTTATGGTGTAGGAGGTAGAACGGGCATCGAGTTCCCAAGTAAGTCCTTCAGTCCTGATTTTTGTTTATAGATCGGGGGCAAGATATCCTTGAAATGCTCTCGCAACAGTTTAACAATTTACGTGCAGAACTTGTGAACATCGAGTTGAGCTGTAAAATTGTATTGAAATCACTAATGGGATGTCTAGCTCTCATGTTGAATGAAAAAGTCGCGACGGTGTGTCATTCTAACTGGGTGGTATTGTATAGGCGTCAGCAGATATGCACAAAAATCGAACGTGTGTATATGTACGAATGTACGAGGACTGTACTTCCTTGAAACGTCTACATTTTACCCTCGAGTACCGCTGTGCGACAAGAGCTGCCCACATACAGACATATTAAGAAAAGGAAGACTAATTTTGCTCACAACTTCTTACAATGAAATAAATCGAATTCATATACCTTTTTAATTATCTCTGCTAATAAATTTTGAAGATAACTGTAGAAAGATTTTAAGCACACCCCCGCATTTGTGGTTCACAAATATATTGTGTTAATTTTGTTCAGTTATCTGACTCAAGGATACCTAATTTGCAGCGTATAGATCTTTGCTCGTCCATAAGATCATTTCATGCTTCGCTTTGATGCTGTAAGATGTTTGTTTGAAAGCATAATGAAATCTTGTAGGAAATGAAAATTTAAACGGCCTAAAATTTGGTATCCCTTTTTCACAACTACAGTGATGCGATTGCCTTCATTGCAAAGTCAGTGTAAGATGGGAATTAAAATTTCAACCAGGTAACGTAGTCTTTGTTTTCTTTTCTTCTTTTTCTTCGAAAGGTTTTCCGTAGTGCGAAGCCTGACTCACAATTTAATTATAAGCATGAGGAAAAGCCCTGTTCGTTTCGACGAATTTTCTGAAGTTGAACTTTACGTGATCGTTAATTCTGAGTGCGAACAGTGACCGTCGGCTGATGGACAGCGCTCGTCTGCCTGCGTTCGGTGATATACGGTGACTGAGACGAGGCTTTTGCCGCAGAAATGGTCGGCTCATTTTCTCTTCTAACGGAAGATTTTGGGCGCCTTTCGGAGAGCGGCTAGCGGTGCTGCAGCTACGGGAGCTGATGGATGCACACCTCGTACCTTCTGGCTGCCTGTGTCATGACGGCCTCTATGGCAAAGGGGTCCTAACAGTTTTTAAAACAGGAAAAGGTTTCGGACTTGAGATGCGCCTTGTTCGGATTTCAAGTCATTTCTTGCATAGCTTTTCAGTATTTGGATACTTATTTTTACAGAGAAGTACGAGAGTGGTGTGAAATATTTGTCTCAGCAAAACACTTTCAAGAGACTTTGAAGTCTGTGAAACTTTCTGCTTGTTACATCTTGCGAGTTTTTACTCAGATTTAACCTTCCTTCAAACGATGGCACCATTTTATGAAAGACTCCTCACAAACGCTGAGTGACCAACAACCCATAGAGCTTTTGTAAAGAAGGCGGAATCGCTGTTCAGAATACACCAAAGTCTAGCCCTGAAGACACCGATGCTTCTCACGTGCGGCACCTGAAGCTCTTCTGAGTGATGAAGCTGATCTCCTAAAGAAGCACCAGCCGCCGCTCGATCTGCCCGAGATCCTCGACTCAAATGACTCGCTTTCTTTTGCAAATTGAGCGATTTTCTCCTGTTTCGAAGATCGTCGAGGATTTTCTCGTCCTACAGCCGCACTGTCTCGGTTAACATGAGAACACTTCTGTTTGGATTGAGAGCGAATGAGATACTTTAGCTGGAGACATGATGGAAGTCCTTTGAGGAGACAAGCTGTAAACTCAAAGCTGTATTGTTCTGTCTAGCGCCTTTCAAAGAGACGCATTGAATTCAGTCTCCATAAATAATAGTGAAGTTTCAATTCTTGTGAAAGTATTTATATACATATTTGAGATACCCCATTCATTTAGGTTCAGAGAATGGACATGATTTTTGTGTTTTCCTGTTTCCGATCACGTGATCTTAAATACAAAACAAACGGATTATACAACTTGGGATTGTATGTCAACATGCAATTCTATACAAGGTTTATCACCTTCATTCTAATGTGTACATTTAAGCAGGGTGTCATGCGCGGAGTGTGTGTGTGACGACTATCAGGTGAAACACGGCGTCCAGCATTTCCTCATTACTGACCCACTCAGTCTCATCGATCTGCCTGTAATTACCCTGAGTAAACGCCTGCACTTTCCTTGAAATATTGAAGGCACTCGCTAAGTAGACAGCTCAAGTCTCAGTTCTCCACTTCGCAGTTATCGCAGGTCGATGACTGACTCTCTCGTTGCGCCTTCGTTCTAGCGTGACAGTGAGTTAACGAAAAGGACAGCTGCTAGATTTAAACTCTGCTGCCTGACATAAATGTTTCCCTGCGTAAAATTTTAAGCTTGTCTGGTAGAGCGGCTAAGCTTTTAGTTTTTGTTGCAGAAGTAAAACTAAGCCCGGATACTCTCATTTGGTAAATACGATTGATTATACGTGGGGTCAGTATTGTTACGTCCGTAGTTCATAAAAGGCATTATTTGTTTGCTTTGGTTTGGAATGAGGAAAGATTGATAGAGGGATTTTACCATTTATTATGTTTGTGATTAATTCTTTATGCATTCAAGCTTTGACTGGAAAAGCGATAGTCGAGAAATACTTGAAATACATTGATTTTAATGATTGATCTGTTTTTAAAAGGTACTTGAACATAGTGTATTTCTTGTTCATCTAAAATGTTCAGCTTTTTTTGTGTCATACCTATGAATTAACTAGTTTCTTTGAATTTCAACTGAGTTACTAAATTGTAAATAAGTTTATCCTCATTGTACGCCTACTTTGCTTCCGGAATTTCATAGTGTTCTTTGAATTCCCTAACGCAATTGTTTCATTTTTAGTTGCTGTACGATTCACTGAAAGAAGAAGAAATACTGAAATCTCCATTAGGTATGCAACTGCTTCAAAGCCTAAACAACACTTCAACCTCATGAATGTAAGGGGTCAGGACATGATTTCTGATGGGGCAAAAGAAGTTTCGTTTCGTAGCCGGAGCTGTTATGACTTCAATTTAGTGAGCGACCGGAGAGCAGCGAGCTGGAATGTATTCGAGTAAGGAGCTCGTTTCTTAACCGTTTCAGATTCTCGTTTTCCACTACCTCCGCTCCTAGGAACATCTGGAAATGAGGAGACCCCGAACAACTTCCGCATCGTCGCCTCCTGGAAATGAAGTCTACCCTCCCAATATACGTCTGTCAGATTGGTCTACCCATAAATTCAAATTATCTGTCGGCGAACTTACGCTGGTTTGTTTCATGAACTTGTGCAGGTCTACTGCGACCGACTCTGCTACTTTCAGCACAGTTCATTAAATTGTCAATCCTTTTACAGTTGTGACGATGGAATTGTACGTCCAGACGCACGACGGTCTGGAGTCTGTTTCAGATTTGTTCTACCACATGGAAGAGTGGTCTGAAAAAATATACAAGAATCAACTTGGACATCTCTCACAATAGACATTAGGTAGTTGCTTGAGGACGATGACGAGACGGGACATCGCGAGAGAATTATGAAGAGAATAAATAATTCGTAAAATTTAGATTACAGTAGGTATAATCATGCGGACTTTTCTCAACTTCTAAAATGAAATAAACATAATTTTTTCGATTGAATTATAGAAGGAAACATTTTTGCATGTCAAGAAATGGTTACTTAATTTGTTCATGTTATTACTTTTTTTGCGAAAACATCATTACTTAGGTTTTCCTAAATGATTTGCAGGTAAGATATTCATTAAATCCGTAAAGACTTTTTTAACATCCACGGGACTTGTCGTGAGCCTATATTGTTGATGGATATTTTCTACCTAATGGGGGCAAATGAATTTTTATCCGTTTTTTGCTAATTAGATGATTATTAGTTCGTTTCCACAAAGTACGGGAACGACTCGTGAAACGCTTCAATATCTGTCACTAGAGACTTTAGTTTCAACCATAATAAAATAATAAAACCAGGGTAAGCGAGGATGAACCGAGCGCTGAAGGCTATTGGTTTTGGGCTGTCAGCTCCGTAACACGTGCGGGTGTTCACGCTGCGAAAAGGGTCCTCGATTCGCTCATACCGAGCTCTTCTCGTCTACAATCAAATGAGACTTAACAGGTGAACTTTCCTATTTCATGAACATGGGTCAAATGATGTATCGATTTGACAGTCATCATTTTACTGGCAAAGGCACGAGTTAAGCGACCTACTTAATTACAGACACAACTACGCGAATGGGAGAGTAAATTAGACACAATGGGGATGAATTATAGGCGATACTTATCTTTTGTAAAAATATCGATGTCGTTGTCCAAATCAACAATATCTGGATACCAAAAGTAGGATTCGGTTGCCAGTAGAGCGGATACGTAGCTACAGGTTCTCAGCGGTTTTACAACGTATGCTACAAAAGGAACAATGGTCTCCCAGAGGTAGTATCTTGTCGTCGTATCCCAGGTACGGCACAAGAAATTGAATACAAATCGACGTGAAGCGTCAAAAATGAAGGCAATACGAGTCCACACGCACGAGTTGATCTACGCTCCAAGGGAGTCCAATGTAAAGTGACGAACTCAAAATCTTGACGTGTCGTCGCGTGAAGGTCCGTGGGAATAGTCCTACTCGCTAATCGGAAGCAATCCCTTATAAATACCTCTACATAGATTTCTGTCTACAAAAATCGGTAGGACGCGACAGTTTGTCACAGAAAAGAGGCGTGGGTTTTAATAACCCCTCCCTCAACTACCCTAAAATAATTAACTCAATGTTAACTCTAAAGTCTGAGTATTAGAGACACGTAAAACATATCCCTAACGCAACAATCGTCGTTAATTTCTTCCATATTATGACGAGAACTCAAATACATGGGGGCTTAATAGTGTGCGGTCTACAGACATTCTATTGCAAATTAACTAACCCGGGTTTGTTGTGCGAAGCACAATGTCTCAGCTAATAATTTGGTGATATCAAGACCATAACTGAGTCATATTTTCAATGGCTACCAAGGCCCGAACTTCCCAACACTCGCAGAAGGCGTTTGCTCACATAACTCAAATTTTGCCCCGTTGACAAAACGCCAAAGATTTATTCGAGGTTTCTGTGCGATAATGTTAAGGTCTCGATTTGTGACTACGAAAAATTCATTCTGAAACACTGACAGAGTTTTTTGAAGTCCTTAGACCCTTTTTAACGACCTACGATTATCGACAATATCTTGGGAAAACATTTCACGAGGGGAGCATAGCAGGTTTTCAGAGGCAGGCTTTGACCGTTGAATCACGTGGGAGATATACGTGCTCATTCTTTTTATATAAGATTCCCTTCTTTGTAATGCATGTTCATAATAGACTTCCCTTGGTGTTCTGTCCGTGATTGAGATTCGTCATGAATGAATCTTCATGCTTGCGTTTCTTACAAATTCAGTGAACTCATTCGGCTTATCAATTTTTGGGAGCGACTCAAACCAAGGAACTGGAATTGAAGCATTATCCTCAGCCTTCTTCTGTCAGCTTAGTATGTCTTGTAATGTAAAGTATCTAAGATCATTAACTGAGTATAATATGTACCGCAAGCATACGACATATTCCATTGGTATCATGTTCATTTGCTTCTAAGCTCTTGTTTAATATTAATCGAACCATATTCTTTTTAATAATTTCGGACATAATCGAGATTGCAGAGAGTTGATAGAAGCCCAGGTATTGAACATGACATTCGTCCTGCTATGGAGCGTTTTCAAGAGCAATTATCATCTTCGATTTTCGATTCATGCTTGCTCAAGTGACTCGTTAATATTACATTTTTTCTAGACCTCAAGAACAAACTCTCACAAAGTATGTTGATAGGTTTTATTCGCCTTCTATTCCGTAAAATGACATGTATTTTGTCGATGCTCACGGGACAAAATTTATTCAAGCTATCATCACACCCATAAACCATATAGAAATAACAGTAAATTTTAGACTCTATTTTCACTTTAGAAATGACGTTTTTGACTCGTACGTGTGATAAGCTCCAGGAATTGACTCGTGTTTCTCTTGCAGATCTGCGCGATGATCAACACTCTGGTGTACACGGTCTTTTCACTCATGCTCTGGATCATGGACTTCCTGCCCCAGCTCCTGTCCATGCTCGAAAACGCCCTCGCTCAAAGCCATGGCGATTTTGCTATGGAATCTGACGACTACGAGGAACTCGTCTTTAACAGAACCGAAACAGATGAAGAGATCAGAGAGGCCATCCAGGTTCTCAAGGACCACGTCTTCCCAGGTCGGTGTGATGCGCATTTTGCTCATGGAGTGCATATCTGTTCTATCAAATTAATTCGAGGAATATTCGAATTAATAAAGCATTAAATAGGTTCTGAACAGACGATGCGTTGATGAGGCTTGCTTGTCTGCATCAATGTTTTTGTTTTTTATTATTTTGTATCTAGTGTGTAGGTAGCGTCTTTTTGTGTTATTTTATACCTAGTGTGTAGAAAGCGTTTTTTTAGGGTCTCATTCCTAAACAAACGTGTACACGGACTTGGTAGGTTGGAACTGAGGTAGAACTCATTGGGGCACTAGGCCGTCGCTAGAATTTGGGTTTGCTTGACTTTCTCTGACCTGCTGCACTCGTCCATCAACATCTAAGTGGAGTGTTGCCTTCCGTTGTAGCCATTGTTGTATTAGGAGAGGGCTGCATGCAACATATGACCTACATACAGATTTAAGAGTCACAAACTCTACGGATTTCACTCACTGAATTTCATGTGTTACTTTGTGACATTTAGTACCCACGAGTACCAACTACCCATTGTGCCAAGTGGCGAGTTTTTTACCAGTTTGAACTTCTTTACTTATCTAAGGTCGAGGTATTCTGCATTGGTGGCTTTGAGTTCAGTTTATGAAAGAGTTGCAGCGGATTTTCGTGCTCTTATTCCATAATTTTACCGAAATTGCGGATTGTTATGAATAGTTAACAGATTAATCAGTGCATTCACAACTACAATAATTAGCAAATCTATGAATCTGGTAAATGCAATCAGACGGAAGCAATCAAGCATTTGCCTGCTGTACAAGAACTCGTGCGGCGGAACTCAAGTGCTCTTCCTGTCTGAGCCATGTCGTTGTTCGGTATTAGTTGATGACTCAAGATGTTCGCCCTTGCTAGACCATAAGATTATTTATGCCATTCAGGTTCATTTTACTGTTCGCTATCTTGATCAACTCTTTTGCAGACTCGACATTTTTCGAAATAATGAATTTTCTGCTGATGGTTGTGAAATGTACGAAACTGCCTGGTTAGCCGGCCTATTGCCTTACGAGATGGTTTTTACCCCCTTTTTCAAAATCTAATTTTTTTTTAACAATTCACGTGAGACAAATACGTTATTCTATGGTATTTTGAAACAGGTTTTTGTACAGATCGATTTCAAATGAGTCTGAGCTACTTCGAACCTTTAATTGTGTTATTATTCCCTTAATATCTGTTGCTTAAATAATTTTTTTTCCAAAGTTAAAAAAACAATAACAGTATCACGGCTTTCGTAAAACAAATTGCGTTATTTTCAATGAAGATTGCGTATACAAGTATTTAAAATTCAATTAATTTAATTGCCTCTATGCGTTGTTCATTCACTAATCTCTGCACCATAGGCAACCAATTACTACCTCATCTCATTCAAAGGCTCAACAGCCAATTAGCTCCAACGCATAATTGAATAAATAATTCCATTAATTTGCTTCATTCTTGGGTGATAACATCCAATGATTGCAGTTAATTGTTCGGCCGTTTGAACAGTGTCCCGGAATTGTATTTTGTGTTCAGTGGTAACTTCTACTCATTTATTGTATGTAGAAAAGAGCTCCAAGTTGTCAAGTCCTTGGAAGCTTTCAGTCGCGTAATAGAATTACCTGTCCAGGACTGCCACAAATGAATCTTCAATTTACCTCGGTTCATTAGGACGGACGGGAGTATTACAGCAATGAATTTTATTTTCCTCTCGTTCAGATTCATTTTGTTCTATTTTATGCTCAAAAATTACGCTTAGGTAAACCTCAAGTGGACTGAATTTTCTTCCTTTTCTGTCCGTAAATATTCAATGCCTAAAAAATGTATTTTTTTAGTATAAGAAAGAATATGTTAAATTGTCCTATTGGCTGAAGTAGTTGTCGTTTGTAATTTTAATGTCATGTTTTTTTTTGTCTTGCACCTACTTAACATTTGACGTGACGAAGCGTAGAAGTCGATATGACCCATCAGTTTAGATGACCAAAATGGAGTTAAATTGTTATGTCGTCAAATAACCTATCTTTTCTCCCTAAATGAATGAATTGGAATGAGAATAAAATATTCTAAATTATTTACAATCAACTTTAATGAAGGTGATCGTAGTGTTTGGAATTTTGAAATGGGTCATTTTTGTCTCGCCCGTCCTTGTAGTGTTAACACGTTCCCTACGAATTACGCTATCGGTGTACCAATGAACTACTGTTGCGTAATGGGCTGCCTGTGCGTCCATACTCGTTTTGTATGCGTTCACAGCAAACCCTCATACTTGAATTATCAAAATAATTAGAGACCATTAAGCCGAGTAAAGAAAGAGGGCATGAATTATTAAAGCTGGCCAAACTTCAAAATGCGAAAGTGTCGCCGAATTTCAGTCTGGCTCCCTTTCTGGAACAGTCTAGGTATAACCATTAATACATAGGCAACGTGTTCAATTTCGTGTAAAAGAACATGGATATTTGCGCCCTAGATTACACTTCTCTCATCTAGTTTTCAGAGAAACCCTAAACTCTGCCGCAAAAGTTCGAATCTTCGACGCCTGTTTTATTGTTCTCCACTTATTCTCTTTTACACATTAACTTAATTTTTCCATAGTTTTCCGACATTTCAAGAGCTATTCTGGTTTGATAATTGCTCCCTTTCGTTGACAGTGAAAGTCGCCTTCCTGGTGCTGCTGGCGCTCGCTTTCCTCAGCATCGTTACTTCGTCGATGCTCATCCACGGCGTGAGGAAGGTGAAGTTCATGACGAATTCAATTCTACGTTATATTCCTGTGTAAAAATGCATGTATGTATATATATATATATATATACTCACAGTATGTCTCCAGCTTTTTGTGGGTGCATTGGTGACCTTGTATACGTGTTATTCACACAGTTAAAACGCATACAATTATTTATTGCAGTTTGAATTTGCAAGCGCACCTAACAGATGCCTGATGCAAAATTGCACTCTTGGTCACAGAGGAACTCATCGTCCATTTAGACTAATTGTAGTCTTTAACACTTTGACCACGACGTCACCATATATGGTGCACGCGATTGTCTACCCTAACCAAAGCAGAAAAATATATGGCTGCAAATTTTTAAGTTTCCATTTAATTTGTGTTCATTACTCGTATATGCCGGTTTAGATTAGACGGAAAGTTGATAGGATAGCCTAATTTGTTAAAACGAAATCCTTCACTTTTAAATTCACACCGGAGGTATTTGTCGACATCCAATTTCTCTTGTAAGGAGAAATGTGGTCAAAGTGTTGAAAGAGAAGTCTTGCTTCTTCTCAAAGAAAGAAGCGATATTTTCTCAACGTTTCGTGCATGAATATCTGAGTTAGGTTAAGTAACAGCTTGTCATTTAGCTCCGACTAAAGATTAGCTTAGCCATTCATTTACATTCTATCGACCTGAGTGTTAATGGTATTATAGGTCGATATTCTCTTTGATACGAAATGAAAATTGCACCGCATCGATCATGGCTTTTATGATCAATACGCTCGTCATGGAAGCATGTCTTGGGCGATTAGTTGTGAAGCGATTAGCTTGACAGCATGCTATGTAGATAAAAAATCGCGCGCTACAGATAATAAATCCTCTTGATTTTGGTGATCGAAACGCTACTGATCACGTAATTCTACCGACAGCTACACATTTCTTTGTTTTGTACTCAGCAAGACTGGAAGTTGTTCACTAAGAACTGTGCAGCATGCTGTCCACCCACCAGCGGTGGCTTATTGCTTGTTATTTAGGGTGTCCAGCATTCATAGAAAACAGAATTATGAAACACAATGTCATTTTTTCAAGTGCTATTTTATCATGCCTATTCTTTTCCACATTCTCTTGTTTTCTAAGGTCTCTCAGTTCAGTGTGCAGCAAAGACAAAGGCACCAAAAGTAACGAGGATTACTGTGCCGTCTCAGTAAACCTGTAGCTTGCGTGTGCGTGTCTTATCTCTAATAGTTTGTTCACATTTGGTGTGAAACTTAAGATCAGAACTGTACTCGCGAATGATGGTTGCTGGCGTTCAACTAAGGGAAATTGAAACACTCTTGAGAAAGTATTTTCTCAACTCCTTGAGTCCTGTACACATGAGTAGGTGTTCAAATTTGATCAAACCTTGTCACTTGAGTTGTTTGGGCCTAATTAAGACAAATATGATGTCCCGATAGTCCTGTAGCTAAAAAATTGTAGATGCTATTTTAGCATAGGGAAAAGGTGGACCTGGGACCGATGTGCCCGCGCACGAGGTACTGGAAGGCTTTAAGACTTCAACTCTTGCACTTTGGAGTACCTCGTTCCTCGCAATATCCAGTCGGGCGGCAAGTACAAATCTTACGAATCACGAAATAAACTTATCTGTTGCTTTACTCATGCTCCGCCCTCTGACGTGACCGAGAGTGGCTCAGAGTATCTGGAACTTTTTTGTAGAGAGGGAAGTCTGCTTTAGAGAGATAGAGGCCTTTCGAGTGGGAGGTAGGCCTTTAGAGTGGGATAGAAGCTTTTGGAAGGTGATGGAGGCATTTTGGAATAGGATGGAGGCCTTTTGGAGCAGGATGGAGGCCTTTGGAATAGGATGGAGGCTTTTAGAGTAGGATGGAGGCCTTTGGAGTGGGATGGAGGCCTTTGGAGTGGGATGGAGGCTTTTGGAGTGGGATGGAGGCTTTTGGAGTGGGATGGAGGCTTTTGGAGTGGGATGGAGGCTTTTAGAGTGGGATGGAGGCTTTTGGAGTGGGATGGAGGCTTTTGGAGTGGGATGGAGGCTTTTAGAGTGGGATGGAGGCTTTTGGAGTGGGATGGAGGCTTTTGGAGTGGGATGGAGGCTTTTAGAGTGGGATGGAGGCTTTTGGAGTGGGATGGAGGCTTTTGGAGTGGGATGGAGGCTTTTAGAGTGGGATGGAGGCTTTTGGAGTGGGATGGAGGCTTTTGGAGTGGAGTGGAGGCTTGTAGAGTGATATAGAGGCCTTGAGGGTAGATGGAAGCCTTGAGGGTAGAATGGAAGCCTTGAGGGTAGAATGGAAGCCTTGAGGGTAGAATGGAAGCCTTTAGAGTGGGAGTGGGAGGCGTGGTCTGGAATGCAGTCTTCTACAGAGTGGGAGGGGAGGCCCAGACGGATGGCAATGCAGTATTAAACTCCGAGGAGGACTTCGTGCTCTAAATTGTGATTAGGGGGAAGGAAGGAAGCACCAAGTGAAGTAGAACTATATTATATGTTTTTTGTAATTTGTGTATTTATGGATTTATTTACTCCGTGAACAAAATGCTCCACTATAATATGGTTCGTCAAATAAAGGTAAATTGTGAAAGAATTAACATTAGATGTGACCACTTCCGACCCCCAACATCAAATCCTTCGCTTCATGTAGGCTTTAAGCGAATTTTTCATCGCGCGAGTGTCTTTGTCATCTTCAGAAATTTAGAAACTGTCATGAGCTCCGCATTTTTAATTTATTAAGCGTTGTGAGGTATCCGCATTCCTCATACTGTGAAGGAATGAAAATGCTGAGAAAATTGAGTACGTTATTCTGGAGAGGTTTCAATGATCACCTTTGACGCCTGTTCTTTAAAATATTTGAACTCAAGTACGTCAAGTACTTGAAATATGAAATGTGAGTACAAAAAAAGAACTTGCACAAACGCACATATACTCTAAACTATCCACGCAGTGAATGCGGTGAAAGCATCACTGGAAAGATATGTGATAGCTCCAAAATATTTAATCATTTATTTGAGGGTGGAATTTCGAAATTGTTATTTGATAGCTGGATCACGCGCTCTTCAGATGCCCTTGATTAGGTCTATTAATTTCTCCATCCGTGGGACGAAATAGTATAAAATGTTCTGTCTCGCACGCCTAATTTGGGAATTTTAACTACTCGATCTGTTTTCAGAACTGTCGTGGCTTGCTGGTGCCTTGGCTGATGCAGGAAGTGATTCACGGAATTTTGGGGTTGACGCTCGTGATAATCATCTTCGTCTTGTTTGGATCGCACAACATCGCCTGGACCACAGCCATCCCGATCTTCGCCTCCATCTGCGTGCAGATCTTCTTCATTCTCGTTGTGGTCTCACAGTATCAAGCTCTTGGGCTAATTCGCATGCACGACGAAATGTGCATGAAATAAAGCCCATCATCCTCTTGTAGCTAATATGCGCTCCAGAGAGTCTCTTGTAAATCAATTGGCTTTAGGTGACAGCCCTGGAATCGAAGAATGCTTTGCTTGAGGAATAGTTAACGGTTGATTTAGCCGCTTATGAGCTGATGATTGAGCCTCGACACAATGTTAATGTTTGACCTGAAGTTCAGAATCAAAACTCCCTTGAATCTAGTAATCTATCTGGACTTTCATTCATGCTCAATTTGTTTCAGAAGACTGTAGTTCTTGGATTTTTTCGACCACCCGATCTCTTTCGAAATCGTGGCATCAATTTCGAATTTAAACACTGCACTTGTATGATGACGGTATCACATTAGGATTGAACGTAACTATTGTGAGATAAGAGAACATTGATAACGACCCTGCCTGTGTTTTTTACGTTCATAGTTACATTACTGGAGAAAATTTCACAAAATTTTGCGCTGTGTTACTTGAGGCGCATCAGGAAAAAAGTATACATAGCTCGGCGTGATGAAAGGGAAAAGCTTGAGCCTGCAAAAGGTAACTTGCATTTCTGTTGCTGGAATACATACATGTATGTCAATCGTATTTGAGCATGGCACCTAAGTCTTACCTAGAAGTATGGATGCATTTGATGATTGTTCGGTACACTTCAGATTTATGAAATATTAATATTTTTGGATACCGTAGGATAGCTCGAAAATTAGATGGTGGTCAGACCATTGAAAAAAAATCTGTTAATAGCCTGAGGTTTTCGGTGACCTGATTTTCCAGACACTAATTGAAACTGATATCGGATTTAAACAATAAAAATAATGCCCTCAACGTGCGAGGAGTGATGTAATAACCATTTCTTGCACTGTCTGTACAGATTATCTTAGTATATCTTTCAAGTATTTTCCTTTGTATTAAGAGTACTTCGTGTTTCACATTTGTCACGTTATATGTACACGGAAGTTCGGTGATGCGTTTTTAATCGAATTTTCTTCGATTTTGTTGTTTTATGTTGTTGCTATGTAGTTCGGTCACGCCTAGATATTACCTACGTTTCGACTCTTTTATAACTTCTTCTCATCTCATTCACACTCTACTATTTTCCGAGAATTTCGTTCCTTACACTTCTGAGATTGCTTTCATGTTCCTGGATGCTTTTCATATTAGAGAAGACAGGCTCCTCTTGTTGAAGCGCTCGCCACGGTGCAACTGTTGAAGCGCTCGCCACGGTACAACTGTTGAAGCGCTCGCCACGGTACAACTGTTGAAGCGCTCGCCACGGTGCAACTGTAGAGGCGCTCGCCACGGTGCAATTGTTGAAGCTTGCGATAAAATGAGCGAAAATCCTTCATTATTGATTTTGTTAGAAGGTATTCGCACGCAATTTACCGAAAACGGACTCTCGTTGAAAAAAATTCAAATAGGACAGTAATTTCAGGTCACACGAACAGAATACAGTGATGCATTTATCCGTTCGCTCAAATTTCTTTCTTTTAGATCCTTGCTATGAATTCAATGTTATTTTTTCTGTTTCCTTTGCAGCATGATTTACGTCGTGGAAGCTCCAATAAAGTATTATTTATATGGTGGTTCCTAACTTCTGGGATTTTAAGTTTGAAAATTAGCAGCGAAGGGTGTGAATTATTCGGAGCTATTTTAATGTGGCACAGTGTCAACAAAGTTCTAGAAAATTAGTGTGTGACATGGTCCTTTCATAAAGACCCCATCTGCAAGCGGTACTGCGCCCAAACGCATTAATACTAATGTATTTTTATAGTTTCATGGCTTTCTCAAAATAAAACGTAATATGCCAAGGGACAAAATTCACTGCCGAAATCTTGCCAGCCGCAGCGTGTTGTAGACGACGGAGCTCCGATTTGACAATGACTCAACCCTATAAGGATCTCTGTCTAGAATTTTGGACATTAGGAATAATACAGTTTAGACTTGAATTCTAATTATTTCGTTGAAAGCTAGGGGGAATATCCTTGAGAGTGCAAAGATGTGATCTACTACTTTCGCATTACTTCGTTTATTTTCATATGTTGGTCCAATTGAACCGAGCCTTTGTGTTGCGCCTTATCATAGAAATTTGAGTGGACTTGGCAGCTTCAGCGAGCCGCTACCTAGTCTCTGAAGCGCTTCGATTTCACCATCGAAAAATGAGGTTTAGTGAATTTATTGCACTAAAGCTTTTCGTATGCGTTTTTCTCCGTATATAAAAAATAGCGTTTATTATTAGACATTGTGGATCTCATGATCATTAATTATACTATTTTTAATAAATGGGCGAATTTTCAATGAAGAATTGAGGTTGGGTTGGTCGGTCTTACTCTAACTCTGATTATCACAAAATCGCCCCTAGATTTATCAGAAGTTCTTGATTGAACAGCTTGAAAAGCACGAAAAGTTTCTGACAGCTCACAAGTAAAGTTCATAATTCCTGTTGCTCATTTTTTATCGGTCATCCTCTTACACGGTTAAAGACACCCCATTTAAATTAATGAAAGTAAAACTAAAGAAATACTTGAACATCTAACAGAAGCTCTATGAATGCAAACGCCGTGCTTTAGCAATTCACTTGAAAGAAATTTTGGGTTAAATTATTCATCTGGTGATAGACTTTGGCAGACTTTCATTAGTCATGCGCAGCACATTTGTAGAAGAAAATCTAGGAGTCCTGCGATATGAAGCCTTGCGAAGGCTTCCATACTGAATCTGTGTGTACTTCTTGTTCTTTCTATGATATGCACTTCTGAAGTAATCATTTCACCTCCTTAACTAGACTTTTTCTACCTTCTATTTTGTCACCGTAAGCTTTTCGAATACTTGTGCGCCATCAACGAAACACGTTTGCCTATCGCTACCTTTGCTGTTAGGGAATTCTTCTGAGTCGTATTCTCAATTGATCGAGAGTATGGAACTGTCTTGTGGCACACTAAGGAGACCCATCGTGGCAGGAAAATTATGTAGTAGAATTTATGTACACAATTTTTACTCGCCTAATGTTATTACTAATAAAATCATATAATTTTCATAGCATCTCCATCGTTAGGTCCTCTAGGTAATTTTGGTTGTACGATAGATTCAGATATTGCTGAAATTCATTAAATGCCAAGACTTTTTATAAGCTTAAAAGAAAAAATAATATTCTTATTCACTATAAAGATTTATAGAACGCTTTTGCAGGAAAAACCTGAACCGGATTTGCATAATGGATTCAAATATAACACAATTCGAATGGACTCTTTCACTATCCCAAATGTCAACGTTGCGCGAATATATTTAATTCTGCATTGATTAGTGATTATGTTATGCTGCTGTTGGTATGATAATTTTTCAGTTTGATTAGATTCAAAATAAATATCTGTACTTGTTCACTGCCAAGCGTAAGAAGGCTACTCAGACTCCTGAGCCTCTCACTGCATGGTGACACTCATGATTCAGTTTTATTTTTACTCTACTTGAACATTACTTATACGGGCTTATATTTGCATTTCAATATCGGGTTACGATTGTAAGACGCAAGGTACATGCTAGAGTTAATCCAGTCACGCATTTTTTTCGAATATTGATTCAAACTCGCATAATGCCAAAAAATAAATGGTTAGTTTACTGCGAGATGTGTTGAAAATCAAGTGGTAGCAGAAGCGGTATGGTTGAACGAGTAGCGCATGCTTCAGAGCATGGTTCCTTTGATGCTGCCTAGTAAATTATTCTGTGTGCACTGGTCTTTTCATTCAACAGAATGACCTCCCCGAGCAAGAAATTTAAGCACCCTGTTAATTTGCTGGTCATTTCGAATAAAAATGCGATCTCCTTCATCCGAACTGGAAATGTTCACGTGTGCCCACACAATTTACTGAAGTTAAAATACAGCATTTTCAGATCATGCTGCTCCCAACAAAAGGCTAGGTTTCATTTGGAAATTTGTTTCTGGTGGGAATGAGAATGCCGACTTTAGCGATCAGTATTTTGTAAGCATTTTCGGCAAGAATACGCTTTGCGTTTGAGTCTGCTCTCAATAAAATTAATCAGCTGCTGAATAATATTGCGTTTTCCTCGTGGTTTGTCCAGCGTACCTGACTGTTTATGGACACGCGTTTGCACTACAACATGGACTGATAATCATGAGTGAATTTCTCAATTTATATGGGTGCCCCTAAATTATACTTTCTTTGACTCGACAGTTTTACAGAAAACGAATTCATTCAGATTGTCTGAGTGTACCCGGGAAATTGGTGCTGCCTGTTGCTGCAATCGATACAAGAGTCTTCCAAGTTCCACCACATTCAAACAACTTTCAGAATCCTGCCATGGGAATTCCTCATGTTATGTTTTAGACTGTTTGTATTTGTACACCATCGTACTGCATTCTTGTGCAGGGCTGCTAAGCCCAGATTGATGGCATTCGTGTTGACCAGTTTCCGAGGGTAGTTTTTGGAGCGCCCTATGATGGAGCGAGGGCGGCCAACCTTTACAGCTGATGTACGAAGAGAGTCGCGAGAGACCAGCAGCATAAGAGCCGCCTGTTTCAGTTGCTGCTTCGCCGTGCCGCTCGGGGGTTGAGACCGCATACGGCTTGGACGAATGCAATCAACTTTCGTTGAATTTCTCTCTTCTAAATTGATGTTCATATTGATCCAATCATTGTTAGTGCTACAGTGCTTGTATTAAGAGCGAGTGAATGAGTCGAAGAAAATTAGAGCAAATCAAGTGTCTTGAAAACTATAGGTGGAGGGCTGAGGCTCAAACAGAATGTAAAGGACATCGCTGATTCGATATTGTCTGCTCTACGCCTACGACGACGTTGCTAAAAGGGTTGATCCCTCGGTCTTCCTTAGGTTATAATACTTCTATGAAGCATAAAATTCTGATGAGGCATGGAAGAATCTCGTCTTCTTAGCAATCGCATGATCCTAATGAAAATGTCAGGCAGATGAGGAATCAAGCTCGCAAATTTTTCTTTGAGCTTTCGACTCTCAATAACATACTGTCGCAATATTGCTGAGAAAGAGTTTTCAATTCGATTATAATTTTTTAATTTCATTTGATTTCATTTTAGACAAGCAAGGTCAATTAATCTTGAACAGTAGACATGATAGTTCAAAAGGTAAAAGTATTTGCTTAGGTGTTATTTTTTTTAGGTGTTAATGCATTTTGAAAACTACACTGAGCCGAGAAAATTTTGTGGAAACCTTGGCTGGTGAGTAGACGCAAATATTCATATAAAGATACATACCTTCATCGCGCATAGCAAAACAAGCGTGATAATTCTTCAGTATGACGTTATTGGTGAACCTGTGTTTAAAAAGTTTCTTCGAAACGGGCGGTACGGATTTGGTCATGAAATAGACTTTTTTATTCAGAGAGGTAGACATTCATAATTGGATCACAGTATATAGTAACTTTGTTTCAGCATGCGAGCAACACTCCCTCTAAACAGGAAATATAAAAATTATAGTAGTAATGATATCAGTACTCTGTTCATGGTAAAATGTATATAATTAAAAATTAAAACTTAGTGCTCTCCTAGCTAGGCAAACCTAACTACCAGAAGAAAACAGGTTACAGAATCTAAAGAGCACAACGTGAAACATTCAATACACTCTGAATTCTGGGGAGATGAAAATCAATGTCATGTCTTACGGCTAGATGAGAATATGAAAATATAACCGGTATCAACTTATCTACAAGCGGACAGAATAAAAGCTAGACTGGTATTCAGTGAGCAAGCTTCTTTCAAGAATTGTCTCTCTGCTCTTTGAGAATACTAGAATTTGTAGACTCGACTGGGAGGAATGGACTTGAAAGATTTACGTAGAGCAAAGGTAGTCCTCGATGCCCTATTTTATTTACGTTCTATACTTTTATTTCTTGGTGTTCAAAAGATGTGCTCGCGGCTCAAGAGCTCATATTTCGAATACCTGAAACTAAATATTGTGAAATCAAGCGAAATCGCGCGTGAAACAAGTATGCCGTGTGTCAACGACTACCTGTAATAAACTTGGAAGACTGCATTTGAATAACTAGGGTCTAAATGCAATGCAAGACAGAGGTGTTGAATAAGTAAGATTTAATTTTGTGGAATGGGCTTGAAGAATTGAACTTTTAAAATTAGATTTCGTTGGTTTGTTTCAGAGGTCTAGAGTTACTGGAATTCGAAGACTTGAATTAGATAAATATACTCTCAGGATTGCAGCGGGAGCTGGGCTAAACTCGGAAGTCTAAAGTAAAGTACTTACGAGTACAGAATTCGTTCGACTGCGTTCAGAGTAATGAACTTAGAGGTTCGGCCATATTCTTTCCTTCGCATTTTCATTTAGATTCTCATTTTTCGTTTGCTTTCCACAAATCTTAAATGCTTATCGGTAGTAGGCCTCTCATGTCGGTATAGCGGAATTAAACATTTTATTAGCGATACGGATGAGCACAGCTGTGAAATATCACAACACTTTCGCTTCAGGTTCAATTTCATTGGCAGTGAACCAATGAAAGGAACCTTTGGTGTAGACTAAGGTGCGTTGTTCTACAGCGGTGCAGTTCCAAGTATTAGCGCCCTTTCGAGGAACAGGGACACCACTGTGGATAAGTAAGCACATATTCACTCTTTAACCAATGAGATCAATAGCAACACTGTTCCGTATTTCTTACTTTTTCTGAAAGTGAACTTAAGAGATGGTTTTGCAGCGTATTGTAATAGAATAAATTTTGGTAGTAGTTTACCAATCATTTCGCTACTGCTTAGTCTATATGGATCACTACCATTTGTACAGTGGAGGTGGTGCATCGACACAAGTGCAATTTGAAAACTCGCTCTAAATTACAGAAAAAAAATTCCTGCTCCTTTAAGTTTAATTACGTTACTCCTAATCGATGACAGTTGAAGCAAATTACCGAGTCACTCAAGATATTTTTTTAACTACCGCTAGTGAAGTGTCTTCTAGCCAAGTCCGACATAATATCTATCACGCATACATCTTGCTCAACAACTTCCTCCATACAGCACAGCTTGGAAGTTTACCTTTGTCATTATGAGCTATATCAGTTCTGTAATCCATGTGTTCGTTGATTACGAATGATTGAAGATGAGGTTGAATTCCGATGCAGATTTTAACCGGCGTTCTAATTGTTCATACACTTTCATCTCCTCATTCTGGTTCCTTTGGATGTCTGCAGGACGCTTTTGGTTTCGGCTTCTCAATGCCAAGATTCCAAGGTACGTAAACAGTGCACGAGCATCGCTCGAATATGAAGTCTAGTTTCTCCGCGAATAACACTATCACTTTCGGTTCTCGCATACGTACTATGGTGAACTCCGCTGTAACATGTTTTGAGAACTGAAGATCTATTTTTGAACCAATCATCGTAGCACTGTGCTTCTTTGCGTACCAGTATCAGTTGCTTCTTTCCACATACGATTTGATGGTGTATCCTGGAAACGCATGCATCTATCGACTGCCTGTAAAAAGATAAACGTCGTCGCACTTTACAACTAAATCGAATGTGCATACACATCACTTCAAGTGTTCATCTAACATAAACATCAATCAAATTCAACTAATTAGCTGCCCACGCGTTTGGGATGCCTTAATTTTCCGGTCACACGCACCCGCCCTTCTAAGCACGGCACAGGTTCTTGTTCAATACCAGATCGAGTAAAGCAGAACAAGTAAAGCTTTAAAAATATAAAATTCTAACCATTCAATGGTATAGTCTAATTCGTAAATATGTAACAATATAACATGGCAACAACGTCAGAGCACGAATATATTTTTACCCAGAGCGCAAAATCGAGTCCAACGTATTTATAGCAAACCTAAAACGTACCTTTCTTTAAATTCAATGGATCGCAAGGAATGAGGAGAGTGAATTTAATGAAGTTAAATTGATTGTTCATTTACTTCTTTTGCATAGTTTTAAGTTTGAAATCCGAAAATTATTCTAGGAAAATCTTCATTTGACACTCGTACGCGTACTTGACGTACAAGTGTGTTCCAGGCGCGAAGTTGTGCAGAGCTCATGTGCAGAGCTTGTGTCAGAACCTTTATTAATCCAACACGTTTTACCGTTTGGTTTCAAGGCCTTACAACTACTAGCACATGTGGGATGTGAGGTTTAAGCTACCTTTTCCGAGGGAAGCACTCCGTGGTTAGTATTAATAATAGCAGAGCTGGTGTTCGGAGCTAGTGTCAGAGGAACTGCTGAGAACGGCTACGCTTTAAGCCAAGTTTGAGGGATCCTCGTGAGAGGGCCAGTTCAGGGATTTGCCCGGGAGACGCTTTAGCGGAGAGATCGTTAAGGCGTCGTGTGAAGACCCTTTGTGCGGATGGAGTGGCGGCCCTCAGCAGCTTCAGATGGTCTCTCATCACCCCCGCACTCCGAGAGATGCTCTCATCAGGACAAACGCGGCTTCAAGTGGCGCCACATACCATTAAAATTATAAATATGGACGTCAACTGCAGACTTGGTCTGATCCTCGGTTATAATTAATTAGCAATAAAGGAGTGACGAATTTTGGTGAGAGTGACGAAAATACAGAAGCTATTTCCAACACCCGAGATGTTAATTCAAGAGTCTACGTAGAAGTAAATGTATTATTGAAGGATGAGTTAGAAGGTTAGAAAATGTTCTCTTCTCTCGAACTTCTCTCGGGTAACGTAAATTGATAAATAGCGACTCATAAGATCAGCATTCTTCTAACAAACACAAACGTGCCTATGATGTAGATCAGTTCACAATGTCAAATAATGCAAGATTAAGATTTTAATAAAGAGGTAATAACTAAAGTAGATCAGGTGTCGAAAAAGTCGTCACAAGTTTGACCTTTAATTGGTGTCCTGGAGTGAGTTGTCCCCTCATCTCTTTTACAACTAATACATTTTATTCATGCGTAATATTAATTATGATACAGCGCTCATCAGCAATATTTATATTTTAAATAATTATTATGTAGTATTGATGAGTAATTTTCTTCTATATCGAGAACTTTGTTGACCGTTTTTGAGAAAATGTGAAAGATGTCAGTAAATAGCGATTCGCCGATGCCTATTCGTTGTCTTTCCCTCTCTATTTATCCTCTGGACTCTTAAGATACGTCTCTCAATTAAACCTCTAACTCCTTATTATACCTTATGTACCATATCATTTTTCTGCTGCATCGGATATTCATTTCAGAGGCTGTGTATCCAAATTCTCTAAGTATAGTCCTGTTTATTTTTATTAGACTTGAGCGTTCGTTTTCGATCAAAACTTTATCAGGAAAGCCTATTTTTTTGTCCTCCAACATTATCCCTCTCTGCATTCTTACAGAGCCGTGAAAATATGCATGGCCTAAAATTATAGGCCGTGAAAACGGACAGACCTAAAGTTATAAATTTTTTCATTTAAATTAGTTTTCATTATTTGGAGATATAACCTAAGCGGACTCGGATACTCCGTCAGCAGTCTTTTATCTACAAGTAATTTGTAACATACAGGTAGAGTATCAATGCCATAACTTCGTGAAGAGAGGGGGTATTTCGTAAAATTTTTGGTACGAACTACTTGTACATAGAAACATGACGAAATTTGCTATCAGATTATCTTTTTTCCATAGAAGCTATGTAACTTTGGATCATTTTACTTGTGAAAAATGTTCATATTTCTTTGAAGGGACTTGTGAAAGCTTTAATATCCAAGTTAATAGCATGAACGTAAACTTTTCAGGGAGTGAAGAGACACCTTTGTATGTCAACCGTAATTTGAATTTTGTCTGAATTTTCTTTTTCTTTTCAGGTAATTTGCTAAATCAGAGTTGTGGGCGTGACTTAGTTCAACGGATGAACTTGAGATTAAAAAGAGATTGTTTTTATCGTCGAACTTAGGCTCAATTTAAGTATCATTATGATTTATTATCTTACATATTTTGGGCTGATTCACACGATTGAACCGCTCTCTCCGTTTCAAAAATAGGTGTTTCAATAATATAGAAATAGGTGTTTTTATGTCACTTCTGTTCGACCTGTGATTGTAACACAGCCGTCACTTGTTGGCCCTGGGTTTGAATTTGTTTAAAAAATCGTTTTTTGAGTTTGACACCGCTTAAACCATGCGTTTCTTGCCGAGCTTAATTACAAATCAATAACTATTTCATTTCCTTACGTACATAAAACTAAACGCTTGATTTTTTGGCTTAACTTCAGTCTCCAACTCTATCATTCTCATCGCACCCAATTCGTGTAAAATTCTCACATAAGTAAGATCAAGGAGCCCGACAAGATGTACGAACAGGCTCTCGCGATGAGCGAAGCATTCACAGACGAGCCTGACTTCACAACCTTCGAGAACAAGAGCGGCCTGACGGAGGACATGAAGTTCCTGGCGTCGATGCCGGAGTTGTGTGACGTCACTTTCCTGGTGGGGGACACAAGAGAGCCCGTGTGCGCCGTGAAGGCAGTGTTGGCCGCCCGCAGCAGGTCAGTGTGCATGATTGCAAAAATGTAAACGTGATAAAAATTTCCGCTGTATTGGCTTCTGTGATAGGCAAGGACTGCCCACGTGATGCTCGCATACTTAATCGTCTTTCACGCTCAAAGCTGAGGAAAGCATCCGTGACAATGGCTATAGACGTCAGACAATGTTATCCATTATGCTTCCTCCAATTGGATACTGTATGGACACGGCAATGAAGGATTTATTTTAGCTCTGACTCTCCTTTCGAAAAGAGTTCTTATCGCCTGTTATTTTAGCTTCGTTGATGTAGATGCAATAATTTTGGGTGTGTTTCTATGTACATCGCGGTAGGGGATTGTAGGTGTAAAGTAACGGTTTGGTGGGTAAAGGTAGAATGCAGAGATGGTGGGATGACAAGAGATTGAGTGATTTGGTAGTGGTAGAATATTGAAGATGGAGTTGTGGAATAAAGTTGTGAAATGAAGAGACGATTGAGAGAACCACTTTTTGCACGATAAAATGGGAGAAGTGACAAAAGGAAGCCTGTGTGCAAGGGACGATACAGGGAAGAGCTGGGTGTGTTATGTCCTGGGGCAGTTTCAGCCACGCAGAAGTGAGTCCTTTAGTTGAGGTAACCATCATTATGAGCCCGTATGGCTACATTGAGGTGCTAGATAACAAAGTTCTGCCGTTTGCACAATAATTGAATGAAGGAATGCATATGGCTTCGCCTATCTTTCAGGATGACAACTGCTGGGTGTCTCTGGCTAGAGCTGTCATTAATTGACATGAAAGTCATTCAGGACAAGTCAGGCATTTAGATTGGCCAGCTAAGTCCCAGACATGAATCCAATGATAAATTTGTGGGATTACTTATAACTACTAGTGAATCGTCGAGAAGATTTCCCGCACTACAAAATCAGTTGATGCAAGAAGGGTTTAAAATCGACCAGGTGTACATTAGGACACCTGAAGACTCCATGCCGCCATTATTCGTGCTCGTGGAGATTCTACACCATATTAGTAGCAGGTGACTAATTTATTATCCGGGGAGCTCATTTTCTTATTTAACTTTTACATTAACGTTTCGTTGTTTTTTTTTTCCACGAAAATTTGCTTAAATTTCAGTACTGATTTCAACCTGGTGCTCTCATACTGGCACAAATCGTGATACTCGTTTCAAATTTGCGTTATTAAACCGCCTTGTCGTCCAGAATGCTACTATAATAATTTGAAATCGTACCAGTAGCTTTGTAGCTGGTGGCATTCGTTGCAGGCTATTCTACAAGATGCTGTACGGAGATCCTCCCACCAACTACCCCCAAAGGAGTGATTCTGAAGGACACGGGCAGTCCCCACCCAAGCAAGTGTCCTCTGGCTTGAGAATCGCACTCTTTTTGAGCTAACCTCGTAAAGCTTTGAAAACAAGCTTTAACCTGCTTCGAAATCAATGAAAAAGAAGTGGTTCACTTATAACAAGGCTTTATGTAATTTTGGGAGCTTGAATGCTTGCTAACTCGAATGCTTTATTATCAGAATTGTATATTTTGAATATCACTTTTGTGGATCATCATCAGCTACGCCGCGTTCCTTATACAGCAGCTTGACGTAATAAAAAGTAAATTTACGCCCAGAACTCGTGTGTACGAAGCAACTGAACTGACTCCCAAAGAGCCGTGTACATGTTGAAACTAACAAGTTTGCCCTGATCTGAAGCATGTAGCTGTCCGAAGAACTAGTCTTAGACATAACCTGAGGAAGGTTTCCGACTTTTTATGCTGTAATTTAGTTTTGGAATTACCTAGTCAGTTTCTTTGAAATTATAAGTTTTTTCCGTCGCTTTATGTGATTATAATTTCCTTTTAATCGTGCTTCATAGGTGTACGATGCATAAAACTTTAAATTACAATAAGGAATCTTCTATTGCTAAATTAATAATATTTCTGTATAAAGTAATCAGAAACTTCACAGTTGCCCAACGCCAAGGCCAACAAGAACGTTCAGTGATTGCTAAAATAACCAAGTGTGAAATTACTGGTGTAATCATCTAATACATACTAATACATAGTCTCTTGAATTAGAGTCAGCGCGTACGTCGAATTTTATATTTTTGCATGGCATATTGATTTTAGTTTATAAGCCTGTGTAATACGAGCGAAATTGATTTTCACGACTACTTTCTTACTCCAGCTTCAAATTGCATGCTGTGGGGTAACTAGAGCTTATTTTTTCTCAGCTCTACGTTAAACGTACTTCCGAATGTTTTCTCGGAGAGCAGACAAGTGTGTAGGGAACGACGCTCACACGTTAATTTTTTCTGCACAATGTAGCTCGCGAATGCTCAAAAAGTGGAAGGCTTTCTCATTGCGTGAAAAAAGGTTTCTTTTTAATTGACGCAGAAAATTTTAACAACAAGAAGAACTTTTTAACGTTGATTGATACGAGCAATCTTTTCTCCGCCTCTCCAGCAGAGTAATTTCTTAATGGAAGGCTTTGCGGTTTGATCGGAACTCTCTCCGGGGACAATCAAAAAATAAAGAAATCTGAAGTATAGAGATACACCTAAAAGTAATTTATATTCATTTAATTTCTGAATTTGCGGTACCGAAAAACATTTGAAGAAGGTTTTGTGTAACGAAATGTATGTACGCTCAATGCTCGAATGCTGAAATTCATTTCATATTTCAAGTATTATTGACAAAACTTCCCTCGAATTTCGACTCTCACGTTTATCTCACGTTTACCTCTGTGGGGCTCACAATTGTTTAGTCGCAAGTTGTTCCAATTAGAAACTTTAGAAACAGCGTACACTGCCCTGCTGCTCTGTTTCCGCTCATTCACGGTCGACTTCAGATAGGCTCAGAATTGTACCAGGGCTTGGAATGCGAATAAAATACCCTCACCTTTCATAAAATTTATACTGACATGTTTCATGCTGCTAATACTGGCCATATTTTCAGGGTGTTTCACAAGCTCCTGTACAACGCCTACTCGCCACAGAAGAAAAAAGAAACCACTACGAGAGAGAACAAAATCAAGATGTTCCTGAAGCGATCGTCGGAGCCTCTTCTGAACCTGCCGGGACAGGGACAACCCAGCAGACCTGGGGTGAGGCTGGATGAACAAATATTTCCCTAGCTATTGTCTCAATGGTGTGATAAAACAGTCCCGAGTTTAACCGCAACTTGACAAAGTTGAGAAAACAGAGATAAATCTGCGTCGAAGAATTTCTGATATTACATAGATCCTAGGCCAGCATCATTAATATTCAACGTGCCCCAGTTCATGATTTTGTACATACAAGATGATGTGCATGCAAAGTTGTAAATAATCTGAGGATATCCACTCAAGATATAAACGAACACATATATTCAAGATGTGACGCAAAAAAATACAACGTACGTGGCTTGTGTCACAATAATCGTTCGCGCTAGAATTCAAAATATTTACCCCAAAAAAGCAACAAAACAAATTATTTGCACATCATAGCAAATATTTTAGTGCTAATGTGTCTTATTGCGCTCACCGTATTTACCCAGAAAGTCATACAACGACATCTACAGTGATCTATTCGTTTGAGAAATCAATGTGCATGCCGCTACGATGTTACTTGAAGTTGCCGATCAATATTCATCATGAGATATAAAAAATTAATACATTATGGACAATTGAATTCCCAACATTTTTATGTATTTCTGTTGTTTTATTCATTGATGTAACTACATTAGCAATCATTCCTAATTCAAGACGAATGATACGAGCTTATCGCAATGCGAAGCAACTACGCAACGCAAGACTAAGTTGATATCAAGATCGTACCTTGAGATTTATTCTGTAGATAAAAAGGACAGTTGTTTCAAGAGAGGAGTAAATTAAAACGAAAAGAAGAAACATAATTTTTGCTAATCTGTTAAGAAAAATCCCTCGGATAGACGATGAGAATAGAATTTCAAGCATCGTACCAGTTCTGTTTACATAAATATATATTGGTTAAGTTTTAGCTTTCTCATTTGCAGCTCTTTCCCAAAGCGGTCACATGGCAGGCAGCTCTATTGTAATTACCGTTGTATACCACAGGTATAAGTTGATAGGTACTGGGACTAGATTTCAAAACGCTGGGAACTGCCATGTGTTTTGTTTGTACGAATTCTTCTTCCAGTTTTGTCTAGTTTGGTAATGGCACAGCGAGCATAAAACCTGGTTCAATTTTGCAGAAATTGTAACTTTAACTCAGTTTATAACTTCCCATCTACACACCTCGACGCGGTTCTCTCTCCTGACAAAGGGCTGGCCATGATCACAACATCCAAATAATCTTCATATTTTCACCTTCTCTGCAATGAGTAATTATTTCAAGCCATGACTATGCCTGTCACCAACGAAGAATTCTCAGTTTTCTGACAGCCGAAGTATCGTGTAGTCGTCTCGCCGAGTGTCTCATTGATCGCTTTCGGTATCTGCATTTCCTGAGCCTGTCAAAATGAATGTACCTCACACTTCAATCCCAACCCAACCTGGCCTGCAGTTATGTAGCACAAACTTTCTATATTAGGTTAAACTTTACGGTATAAGTCATCTACCCTTGTATAATCATCTCATAATATTAGGTATTATGGATATTATAAAACTCAATAGCGGACCCTCTACTTCGTGAGACTTACATCTACTAGTACTTCCAGTCCAGGGCTTGCATGTTTTTAGTACGACCGTTCGCAATCTCTTGAGTTTCATTGAAAGTTTCAAGTCTTCACTCCCCTAGGGTACTTAGTCAAAGAAATCAAATAACTCTTAGAGAATATTCAATGCGTATTACTGTAAGAACAAACATGTAAATAATTGTTTTACAGCGTTGCATGCAGTGACTTCGTCAATGTTTTTATTGTATATTTGCTGTTTGCGTAAAACAAATGTGCAGGAAGCAGAGGTCTCAAATTTATCATCTAATAGTTTTTCGTGCAATATTCAGCGATATTTTCACAAAAGATCCCTAAATGTTGCTATCGGTGCTAAGAAGCAAACGCGGAAAAAACATTGGGCATTTTATTGTACGATTAAAGAAAATAAATGGCGTTCTCGCAGTGTTATAAAACGATTTAGATAAAGTTTATTGTAATGTTCACGAGGTCTCAGCACAAAGCGTTGGGAGGCGGCACTTCGAGCTACGTAGCCGACCAACGTGAAAAGCTTCAGTGTCCATTGTACCCTCACCTTCCAACGCTGTTGTCGGTTATCAATATCTTTCTCGCGCTTTGTATGAAGGGCTCGTAGTACCCACGGCTGTATAACCTGTCAATCGTCTGTTCAAAAAGGCTGACGCTCCGATTTCATACCAGTTGGTGCGGTAATAGCGCAAAAATAATTTAGATGTTGTAGGGTTTATTTCTCTAGGGAAAGAGGGCCTTCAATTTAAACAACGCCGATTCCTGTAGTAGGAACGATCCAAGCGGTGTGTTCCTAGGCTGTTGCCCAAGTGCTATGCCGTGACGCACACTTGCTTAAAACTGAAGGACTTAGGGGGAGCATGGTGACGAGTCTCACTAGTGAGTAAATCTTCATCTTCCGTTGATGATTAATTGCACTGCTTTTTATGTTATACAATTCGTTGGATGCCTATCAAGTGAAATGACTAATCACTACGATTAACCTTGACGCAAAGTACAGAATTTAAAGCAGTATAGAATAAAAGTCGTCTTATTTCCAGGAGAGCTTCAAAGATGAATAAGCGTATAATTTTTTTCCAGACCAATTTTTTCAGGTGGGGATTAAATTCAACTCTCTCTTTCCAGCTGTACTCGCTGAAACTGAAAGTCAAAAAGGGTACTTAAACTTTCTTGAAATATCTTTCTCAAAGCTTTGTCAAAACGACTCAGCCTTGATATCGCTTGAATTCTTACACAGGTGACGGTCTTGGCGCTGTCGTGCGGCCATATTGGAGTCTGTCTCACGCGGCTTGGAATGACTATGTATAGAGTAGACGAAATTCAAGAACATGTGGGGAAAAACATCTGTTCTTCTGAAACATCTATTCTTTCGAAACATCTGTTCTTTCGAAACATCTGTTCTTTCGAAACATCTGTTCTTTCGAAATATCTGTTCTTTCGAAATATCTGTTCTTTCAAAACATCGGTTCTTCGAAACATCTGTTATTGGAAAATCTGTTTTCGAAACAAATTAACAGTGAAGGTGATTTGAAAGGAAATCGTAAAAGTTTTCATACGGTCATGCGAAATGAAAAAGTGATTATCCTAAACTTTGTAAGATGGACATTTCCTGACAGTCGACGACTTTCCTGCTTTCACTCCTTTCGTTATTTCATAAGCGTTAAACTTTCACAAATTCTTTGCATCCACTTTCGGGACATGCAGGGCAACATTCAATTACTTCTTAAATTATCTTAAACTGTCTTATTTGGAAATTGGGAATTAATTTCAAAGAAATGAAAAAATCACCTCTATTTTTTGTATTCTACACATACGGAGTTCACAGCTGTGTTCTCGAACAAATGTGCTTTTATTCTGAGCTAGTTCTTTCGAAGGGTTATATTAGCAAAGTTTTGCTCAAATGTTGGGGGCTCTTTCCTATTCTAAATTCGTTACATTCCAAAATTGGAGTCAATTAAATGGTATGATTTCAAGAGTGTCGATATTTTGAAAGCCTCTAGGTTTCTGATGAACTTTTCAACGTTATTTTCTGAAGCGACCATCAGACAAGGCAGAGCGACACACATTCATTCTACAATAGGATTTTCATTCGATGATCTCAAACCGAATTACTAAGTTTCGTTAGGAAAACTCCGTTTCCCTAGACTTTTAACTTTGTGAGGATCATTGGCATCTCTGAATTATTTTAGAAAAGATACCATTTAGTCTTAAATTCCCATCATTTCCTCCAAAACTAGAGTGAATGTGAACACAAATGCATATAACATGAATGACTTCATAAGCAATATTTCGTACTGCGTTTGTTTGAAAAATAAGTTGATGTTCATGCGGCTAAAAGCGTGACGTACATTATAACTAGCCATAACTGTACCGTTGCTTCTTTTTCTATCTCTTTTAAAATATTTCAAAAACAGTGATGTGCTACTGTACCCTCCTATTTAATCTGTAATGTATAAAAACCTATAAAATATTCCGTGTATATGTAAAAATTCATTCAATGAATAAATATTTTGAAAAAACTTATGCTAGCTTAGCTCGTTTGTAAATAGCAACCCCTTATCAAACTAAGCCGCAGTATTGTTGCTTTAATGGGTACCGATTCAAATTCTAAAGAAAACGCTGGCATCACGTTCGGAAACGACAATCTATCTTAATCTATCAAAGATTGTAGAGTTAGATAAGTTTTTTCACTTTAATTTGAGATAGTACAACCTATTATTTATTTGTATTGTCCGTGAATTCCTCAATAGTTTCACTTTAGCAATGACCGGATGATCAAAAAGCTGCTGAAAGTCCTTTTGTCCGACTTTCTTCGTGGAAGTAGAAGAATAAATCTGTTTCTTATCTGAGTTCTGACTGAAGTGTAGCGGCGCTCGCCTTGCCTGTTGCCGCGATAATTGTTGCTAAATTCCGTCCTAATATCTGAGCCCCACCCCTTACAGCGGTCGGGTTTCTCCAGCAAGTTGGACACCATCCCTGAGGTAACAATCAGATAGGGTCCCAAGACTTGAAACGCATTTCCCAACGTTCAGAAGCGTATCCAGAACGATGGGCGAACAAGGTTTTGAATGAATGCCATTGATATCTTGTATGTGCTGCTAGAATTTTAAAATATATGTACAAGTTCTAAAATCAATCATGAAATCTATTGATACGTGACTTGCTCGACAAACAATATTCATTTACCGGTAGTACACCCAAAGTACTAAACTTTAAAAAAGTGGCCCTTCTCTGGATACGCGATCGTCGATCGCTATGTTTCCCCTTTTCCCTTGGTATTAGAACTCTTAATCTCGTATTATTCGACACTCTCAACTGATCTACGACTTTTCTTGCGCGGTTTTATTTTTTGGAAAAGAACTGTGATTGTAAGTGCCGTTGACTGCCAACCCACGTTATTTGGGTGCAGAGACGGGGGAGAATATTTCAATTCTCTATCGTCCTGTAGAGGAAGTGAATGTAAAACTTTGTTTCAATATCTCTTGAATTTTAAGTCAAAGCACGTTCTTATGTGTTACGACTTTGAATCGAGTATGATGAGTAGTTAATGACGAAAGTGCTGCCATACCGAAGTCCAGAGGCGGTTCTCCCGAAATCTTTGCACCCAACTCGGCCGGTCGTTTGTGGCGTCCTTACCAGATTTGTTTTGCAAGGCTCGTGCCGCTTTCCTGGTTTTACCAAAACACGGCTAACGTTTTAACGCAACTAGATTACTTAGTTTGCTTTAGGAATAAATGCAACTGTATTTAATTAAGCTTAGTCTCGTTCATGTGAACTAATAACAATATTTCAGGTTTACATGTATTTTTGTTGTCTCTAGTGTCTTCGTTCACGATTCTAGGTTTGAATTTTTCATAGACATTGATATGCTTTTGTTTTCGATAAAAAAATTCGTGACTGACTCATCTTCTCTTTCCGTATTTGCTTCCTGTTGTTCACATGTTCGTATGGTTCGCTTGAAATGGCAAAACCACAACAGTTACGATAAGTTGTTTTCAGCATTCCTGTATACAAGTTCATCAATATACCTATGCAAACTTCCTGAATTCTTGAACATTTATCTATACTGGCATATGTTTTCATGCAGTGAAATGCGGAGACATAGTTTGAGTACCATTGTGTCGCATTTTAAAAATTAGCGACATCAGATAAGTGTCAAATTTCGTAAAGCTGACTTGCACCCCGAAATATTTATTTTTCCCACCCTGAGATATTGATTATCCCAACCCTGGGAGGAGTTCGGGCATCAAGTCCCAGGCCACACTGGAGTGCCGCCTATTTGGGCACGTCGCATTTAATCTTCCTTTCCCAAGGGAAGAACTCTGCTGCGGGGTATCGAACCAGGGGTCGCCTAGTTCATAGGCAAGCACGCTACCACTCGTGCTACGAAGCCGACCTTTGATAATAATCTGAAAAGTAAGAAAAATTAGACAATTATCCTATATTTGACAAACTATTCCAAATTAGAGTTATTCACTATCTGATAAAAATTCAAAATATGGTAAGTTAGAATGATCATCTACAGTTTGACTAACTATTCACTTCAATCCAGTGGCATATTATATTGTTTGTTTAAAGCCGTGTACCGTTCGTTACTTTCGAAAACCTCGCACCTAACCAGAAACTTGTGACCTTCTAATTTCTGGCAACTATTAAATCTCTGATGCCCGTAACCACAAATAATCGTATAATATCTAATAATTGTGAAAGGGAATGTTTTCCAACTGACATACGTAAAGCTGGCCGATGTGAAATAGTCAGCAATTGTCTAATTATTTCTGGTTCCATCTGATCGTGTGTTGTCATATGAACGAAATCTAACATCAACTTATCTGGCATTCGCTATCGCTTTACTACTCGAACTCGAGCGCATCTGTGATACCAAATGTGTCCCGCATTGCTGCCTGTCTATGTAGATAACAAAGCACGCCTCGTAGATGGTTCTTTTAGCGCTTCCATAACCTGTTGATTGCGCCGCTTGCAGTGATCTAATTGATTTCAGCATCATGAAACATGCATGAAGTCTGCATTAGTCGTAAGTTTATGCACAGATGATACCTGTTCTTTTCTTTTACATCTTGATAAAACATGTGCTCGATGAGAATGGCGTTTGTTCAAAGTAAATCTGTGCTCACTATATTTAATCACCAGTAATTTTTAAGTTTAAGTAACTCTGTGCTTGATTGTTGAGAATAAGTGTACACCTACAACGACTGTTACTTTTGAATTTCTGATCACATGAACAAAATATAAGGTTATTCAAGACTGTAAGCAAGCTCTAGACGTGAGCAATGGCAGAATGAATATTTTACTATTAAATTCGTTTGAACAAAGAAATGCAATGACAACTTACCTAACTTCATAATGTCCTCTGGTTAGGAAATGCCCCTTAATACTGAACAACTGGCTGACAAATTGAGGGCACAGATAGCTCCTTACACAACTGATAAGCAGTTATGTTGTCCAGACAATGCCTTCAAGCAGGAAAGACACTCTGTCAATTTGATGTCCTACTACAGAGGAGTTTCTGTTCAAGTTTCAACTCGCTAGTTTAACTCGTTAATATAACGCCATTTTGCGTACAACTTGAAATATCGAAATATCAAGAAGTTACGTACGCAAAGTAAACTAAAGTTAATTTTTCAGAAAAAATAACAGATGGTAGTCGACTTAGTTACTAACCATAAATAACGAGGTCGATGTTCGAAATTTATGGGAAAAATATAAAGATTATAAATGAGTCGTTTAGTGATCCTTTAAACTTGAATTTCATTTGTGATCGATTTATCTTTGTTCTCTAGACAACTTTGTACTTGATTTCACTCCATAGCCTCAAGGGAACGCTCATCAGACGTTAATCATAGAAGAATTCGAGCCAGATGTGTTCCGGCAGCTGATTGAATACATCCATACGGGCTGTGTGACCCTCCAGCCCAGAACTCTTCTGGGTGAGTGTACATCCACACGGACTGTGTGACCCTCCAGCCCAGTACTCTTTTGGGTGAGTGTACATCCACACGGGCTGTGTGACCCTCTAGACCAGAACTCTTCTGGGTGAGTGTACATCCACACGGACTGTGTGACCCTCAAGACCAGAACTCTTGTCGGTGAGATTGGATTCACACAGACTGTGAACCTCCAACCTACGTCTCAGGGTGAGAAATTTCATCACTAATACACGGGTAACTTGCATGTCTGAACGAAATAAATCCATACGTTAATATTTTAAAAATCCAGATACAGGAATTGGTACTGCGTTCCGTACTACGCGGTTAAATGTGCGTAATATTCAATTTTCGGGCACTAAGTGCTTGTGCTGCAATTAGCCAATTATATTGTGAAAATAGTATCTCTTCACTCGGGAAATAACTAGAGAATGTTTCTAAACCTTCTCGCGCTCAAAATCGTGAAGTCATTGCGTAGAGAAATGTAAGCCTTTCACGACCAAGCCCTCTCAAGGGGCATAGAATAGGCAATAGAGTTAGGCTAGTTAGGTTTGTCTATCCTATGCTATGGGGCATGCCGTCCTTCGCTCGGGGAGAGGGGACTCTGTTAGGTTACCTCAGCTACAGCGCGGCGTTCAGGACTTCTGTTTCGTGCACACTTTGTTTCTTTCTTCTTGTCATGCCTTCTTCGTTTATTATTCTTTATCTTTTCTATTCTTTCTTAACGTGCTGTTTCAATGCAAAGGGAATTTTGTATAAGAACACACCTGTGCATAAGTTCCACGTTTTCTAAAGTCCATGGGAAATGGTCCCTTGCTTTTGCTCTCTTGAGATCTTATCCCATGTGGCTAGGGAGCTTTGAACTAAAGAACTAAAAATATAGATAGATAAATCCCCAACCAAGCTCTAGGTGGTGAATTTCTCAGCCGGCACGAGGGATTGAATCTTCAGCTTGCTCAAATTACTTTCTGAATAGCTCCACAATACTTTTTTAAACCACATCGAGTTTTTTAAACCACATCGAGTTAAGAATCAGGTCGAAAATTGTCTTTTTTCCTAGGAAGTACTCCTACCTGATTTTTTTACGATTCCCCTTAATTTCCTAGTTGGATTAGGCGTATTCGGAGTTAATAGTCTGAACACTGATTCGACAGGCGAATGAGCGAACTAGGGCTAAAATATCCATGTTTATTAAAATGAATAAAAGAAGGAACGAATTGGAAGTTATCGATTAAATTATACGTTTTGCTAATGACCGTGCCGGCCTTTGGCTTATTGAGACGTCGATACAAATAGGCGAGAGGCAGCTGTATAATTAGTGAAACAGAAATCCTATCGTAGGCTCAGGGGAGCACTGCTAGGTTGCCTCAGCTGTAAATAGACCTTCGGGACTTCTATCTTTCGTGCTCGCTTTGCTTCCTTCAATTTTCATACCTTCTTCGCTATCTCTTCTTTGATTTTTCTTCTTCTTCTTGTTTCTTAACTTCCTGTTCCTATGCGGAGGGAGTTTTGTGTGGGAGCACACCTGTGCATAGATTTTACGTTTTCTTTAGTCCGTACTAAGGGGTCTCTTCTTCTCTACGCTGTCTTTGGATCACATTTCATGCGAGTATGGAATTTTAAAAAACTAATAATAAATTAATTCAAAACGTATTTGGTATAGCTGTGCGTTTAGTTCTGTCGCCGAGTTGTTTTCCTGCAAAATTTGAGCGGCACGTACGGTATGTAAACTCGGGGGGTAAGTCGCGAACAGCGGCGGTGGAAACTACATTTGGAGATAAGACTGTTTCATACATTTTAAAAATTGATTAGTTACTATGCTGCTTGGAACGGATCAATCAAACTTCAATTTTCAGGATCGTATAATTATACCGATGAAGATTAGAAAGACGAGCATTTTGTCTTGGCCCTCTGGTTATTTTGCGGGCTTGGTTGAACAGGCCTCATGAACGCTGCCGACTACTACGGCCTGGAGGAACTGCGCAAAGCCTGTTCTGGGTTTGTGCAGTGCTGCATCAACGTGGACACCGTGTGCGCCCTGCTCGCCTCTGCTGAGAGATACATCCAGTACAAATGCACAAAGTCCATGGTGCAAAAGGTTAGTTGTATGTGCACTCGGTAATACTTAGACGACCAAGTTTTTGATAACAATTTGTTACAGCAGATCCAATGCTACGTCCAGTTTGTTAGCCCTTTAAGACCCTGTGGTGTGTGAGCGTGCAAAAAAAAAAAATTGTCGTTAAATGTTCATTAGGCTTGCATGCCGCTTCTGTGACCTGAAAGCCGTACACGCATGTACCATTTTCGCATAATCAAAAACATAGGGTTAAGGCAGTTCGTGATTGACCACATGCTCAGCGGATATTCCATTTCGAATTGAAGGTTTTTACTCCTTCAGGGGGCATTGGATAGGCGATAGGGTTGGGTTAGTTAGGTATCTCTATCCTATGCTACGGAAAGTGGCGGACCCAAGAGAGTATTGTTTGGTTACTTCCACTACAGCTAGGCCTTAAAGACTTTTATCTTTCATGCCCACCTTGCTTTTTTCCATTTTCATGCCTTATTCTGATTATTCTGTATCCGTTCTTCCTCTTCTTTCTTAACTTGCTGTTTATATACGCTAAGAATCTTGCGTGGGAGCACATTTGTGCATAGATTCTCCGTTTTCTAAAATTTGTTCAAGATTGTTCCTTCTTTTCGTTCTCTTGAGAAATCGCATTCTGTGTAACTAGGAAGCTTTAAACCAACTAATAAATCAAGTAAAAAATGTTTTGGCAGTCTCCAATTGTGAAGGATTTATCATAACCTCGACGCTGTGGACTGTCGCAGATATTTTTGGAACAGCTAATTAGATTTGCAGTACAATGTATGTATTGTAATTTGATGCCTGCTATAAATAAATGAGGATCATCACTTTGACCAAGGTTAACAGTTTTTTTTGTGAGGTATTCGATCTATCAAGTGACAGTCAGGTATTGCATAAGTTTTTAGATTTTCACAAACAACGACTGCCATCGTTGAAACCGAGGTAAAATATTGAACAATTAGTATTGCCCTATTGTAAAATATTGAAGAATTAGTATTGCCTTATTGCCTCCTTGCGTAAGCCTTCGGAGTCTTCTTTTTACCCTATGCCTCCTGATTAGCACTTGATTTTCAGTTTCCTATTTTTCCATTTATTTAATTGCTGGGGGACGTTCTGCGCAGTTTTCTGTACATCTCGTTCAGAAACGATAGCCAGTAACGTTCTGACAGTTTTGTTCTTCTGCCATTCATAACTATAAATATGTACCCAATGACATTCTTTTCTTCTTATTCTTCTCACTTTCATAAATTCTATAAATTTTGTTCAAAAAGAAGCGTTAGTCACGGGCATCGTTAACAAGTCGGAGATTTCAGTCGTTGAGGCCGAGCTTCTTGTCGGATGAATTATGTGTATTGAATTGATCCAATTCAGTTTTGCTTCATTAGCTGTTACCAGATATCATTTTCCTACACATGACACCCCAAGTTCATCCGAAATTTTAGATTGTAGGACCATGTTACCTAGGGTTCTCCTTCTTCGCATCCTATCCACAGAATACCACTACAAATTTATTTGGATTTCAGAGATAGAAATCGGTAGTCTAGAGCGGTTTTATTTCAGGTTCTGGAGTTTGTGGACGAACACGGCAATGAAGTGCTCAACTTGGGTTCCTTCACTCTGCTGCCTCAGCACGTCGTGCGCCTCATCATGGCAAGGGAGGAGCTCAAAGCTGACGAATTTACCAAATTTCAGGTACGTGCTGTTACCTTGATAGCTCGAATTCACCAAATTTCAGATATGTACTTATGGTATGTTCGCTTGAAAGTTACCACACTATCACGGGTACATTCTCGCTCAACTCGCTCGAATTTACCAGATTGCAGTATGTGATGTTGCTCTGCTGGCTCGAATTTGCTAAATTTTGGGTATGTTGCACAGTTGCTCTGTACAAACTTGAGTTTTTGTTAAAATATGAATTTCTTTCATGTTCCACGCAAATGCTAGAAATGCTTTCATTATTTAGTCATTAGAGTCATGATTTGAGATGATGTAATTACTGCATTATGTATTCAAAGTGTTGGAACTCCAAGTTTCAATTGTGCTGGTGGTCGTTCGTATTTCATTAGAAAATTTTAAATGTCACACGTATGCGTATTTTAAGCTTTTGTAGAGCTTGTTGCTTTCACGTTCCGATCTTCCATTCGAGTTTGCTGTATGGGTAATAATTTAGAACAATTAATTTGGGATTTGTCAAGTCGCTGTAATTAATGAAACAGATTTATGAAAAACACTGCGTTGGTTTTTGAACTCTTCCTACTCGTGGAGCTTGAAGGGTTTCTAGTTCGAAGGGGTTTTGAACCCGAGGGAAGCAATATATAGTTGAAATTTACAGTAACTTGTTCTTTCTACCCCCTGCTGTTGAGGGTAACACTTTTTGTATAGCTTCAATCACTTGATCGATTTTGACTTCTTCTAAATGATCCTCTCTAGAAAATATACTTTTGGAGATTGCTTGTCAGGAAATAGTGCTTAATTCTGAAAAAAAATCAAAACCATTAACGATCGATGATCGTCATCGACACATTTTTCGGTTTCTTTTAGCATCATTTTTTCTCTGATCTCATTCAAACTCCACTTTGGTGCGTTTTCAGTGAGACTACTAATGTGATTTCATTAAAAAGAAAAGCAAGACAAGAAAAGAAATGCTTTGTAAAAAATTTCTTCCAGCTTTCACTCACAGACCAGAGAAGGAAGACAAGTTTTTACATTAGGGGAGCCCCCAACTTGCCAGATCGATGAAGAGAGAATACCCATTTCTTCCAAAAGCTTCGTCGTGAGAAAAAGCCGATTTTACTTTTGACTAGTGAGAAAAAGCTGATTTTACTTTTACCTAGTGAGAAAAAGCTGATTTTACTTTTACCTATCCACCTACCAAATACGAGGTATGATAAGGTGAGTCTTCTACCTTCATCAATCTGGCACCTTGAAAGATTCCCTCGCATAAAAACTTGACTTCCTCCATATGTCCTTGAGTGAAAGCTGGGATACTTATTTGTGAAGCAATTTCCCCTCTTGTGTATTTTGGACACGATTTGTGCGTCAACTAGAATTGCTTTTAAAAGCTGAGCCAAACTCGGGAAAAATTACACATCATCTGGGCGCACAAACTAAAACTTGTGCAAGAATGATGCTTCTACTTCCGTGTCCTTCTTACAATCTGAGTGTCTTGGTTGAATTTTTATGCGAGTGTTAATGGTAGCAGGTCCTGGGGAAAGTACGAAAAATGAGTGTAATTGGGCCATGAGAATTGATAGTACCGTCGTGTGACACAATACTTACATTTGATGCTCGGAAATGCTCTTGCCTTGTTTCTTGCTCCTCAGAATACTTGGGGGATGAATTTGAACGAGCGAAAATACACTTGCTGAGAAGAAAAATCTGCGTTGAAGATTCCTAATTGGGGATGTTCATGTAAAGAGACAATCTTTTTTAAAAACATGGTCATTTCATTACGATACGAAAACAAGAAGTGTTGCAAGCTGTCCTTCGGTCCTGTCTACCTCCCTCCCACCCGTCCTTCTCCCTCCCTATCCACCCCCGGCAAATAGCCCGTCTCACCTGACCCGACCTTGCTACGGGAGTTCCCCTGCTTCTGACCCCCACGTGCCCCCTCAGCGGAGTTACTCCCGCTTGTTCCTACCCTCGCACATTTCTGGTCTGCTTGCCAGCTTTGACCCGCCTTTGACATTCGAGAGGAATTTCATAAACTTAATGCAAGCTGACGGGCATGTGTTGATAACGTGAAATCAGAAGCTTTGAGCGAGTCCCACTCTTGATCTCAAAGTTTAATTTGTGTGATCGGTGAAGTTTTTGAGGACACGAACAGCTGCTCAGATCGACCAATAATTTGTTCTCTCACGGAGTCAAAATTGAAAAGTTCTGAGCACCAAAATGAAATTTCTGAAGCACTGGATTTAGTATTTCGAACTATATATGTTCTCAGTTTATGTGTGTGTGTATGAATGAATGAATTATTTATTGGTTAGTGGGCGTTAGGGCGTTAGACCTTTACACGCGTGATTGCACTTCTGGGAGAAATCTGCATGGGTCGAACATCGTGAAGCGCTCGACTTCGCTTCCGTACACTTTGCCGCGCTGTGCAGCGCTGTATTCGCTGCTGTTGTTGCGCTTGACAGGATTCTGTTAATGTTTCAGAGTGTGAAAAGCTTTACGGTTAAATTAATCTATTAATTCACGAAGTTTACTGCCCAAGTTATTTGTTAAATTTTTTCGAAACGAATTGCTAGTGAAAGGTTTGTATCGCGGATAAGATCTGAAGGAAAGACACTACAATTACAACAATAAACTCAATCCTTTAAACAGCTGTTGAATCGAAGGTCGTGGAATATTAAATACCTTACTTAAAAACTGTAAAGTTTTTCTTCGATAAAAAATGCCGAGTCTGCATATTATCCATAAAATATCTATCGTTATTTTACCTTCCAAACCTACTATCTTGATTCAATATTAGTGTCATACAGTGTCCAGAGAATTGGGCGATTAAAGGTGTTTGGGTGTGTGCGGATCGTATAAATTACATGCGTCTTTAACTTCTTCTTGTGCATTTTTTCAAGCATGCTTCCTGCCGCTTAGGATGCACATATGTTTGTACATCTGAATTTTTACATTTTATTCTGTTAGGTTGGAGTTCTAAAATGGCACTTTGTAATAAAGTCTTGAATTCTACTTCATCAAGTGCTTCATCAAGTACGTAGCTAATGAGCTACCTTCTTGGTGGTGCAGAAGCTTAATTTCATGTTCCATCATCTCATCAGTCGATAGTTGTACTCTCATACTTTTTAGAAAAAATGCTCACCATCTGCTGGCTGCACTCAACTCGAATATGTCCAACTATTATATATAATCTGCTTAAAATTTTTGTTATGTATGAAAAACTTTGTCTTTCTGGCTGATAGTATACAGGCTCTTAATGGGTCAAGTCGTTTTCTAGGCTAACTTAGTGTAGTCACAGAAACATGATTATTTTCACGATGTCTTTTTCTAGGCCGGCTTGATGTGGTCAAAGAAGCATTGCGACAATCACTCCAACATTGACCTCAAAGAAACGATCGGAAATTTCCTGGAGTACATTCACTTTTACAAGATCCCTGCCAATATTCTGATGAAGGAGATCCATCCGCTGGGCTTGGTGCCCTACCACATCATTATGAATGCTTTAGCATATCAGGTATGGAAACGCTTCAGTGTTTTGCACGTTAGGGGTAGGTCACTAAAGTCGCACATGCATATGCTTAATCATGAATATAATGAAAGCTTCTTGTTATCTGTAGAAATCGGATGTGTTTCATGTATGAGAAGATTGCATTTTAACTGTAGAGAAGTTTTCTGAATAATCGAATGGAATATTACTCAGGCTGACCCTAGCAGTGTGGACCCCAACAAGCTGTCACCCAACAGACCGCGGGGTCACCACGGAAGGTCCATGTCTGTTCAGTCCTCGTCCCTGGACCCCCTGGGGTCTAATGGGACCCTGTCTTCCTCCGCCTCATCTGAGATGGACTCCGGACGGCACTCTTCAGAAGGCGCCATCGACGGCCGCGCGTCCCCCATGGCGCCGTCGAAGGATAAGGACACCTAGTGAAGAGTAGAATTTGAGTTTCGTAGAGGATAGGAATTTATTGTTAAGCGATAATAAGTAAATGACCATTCATGAAGTTGTCCATTGTATGCGTTTATGAGTCGATTGCGGAATATCAGTGGAAAATGTGACCACAGACTAGATGTTTAAAATTTGTTGCCTTTTGAGGGAATTCTTTTGAAGAAAATAATCGCTCATGCTATGATTTAGGCTTTAATTTAAAAATTACCGGTGTAAGATAAATCGTCAAATATCAAGGCGGAGAGTCGAGCTCTTTTTTATTTTTGTGATTCGTTTTCATGAGAGGGTGTGTTTTTTCTAAAATTTTAATTGCAATTAGGGATTTCGAGGCGCAATCAGTGATAAGGAACAACCGTTAAAGAATACTAATAATTATATGTTCTCGCTGAATAAGACTTCAGTTGCCATGAGCTGCATTTGTTAGCTCGAACGCAAGAGAAAGGCTTTACACGAGTAACAGGCGTTCTACTGAATTCTGTGGCAGAGGGCAAAACGTTCGGGCAGGAAATATACCGTCGTTATAGCGTTGTAAATGTGTATAGAATTAATATTGGAGTATATTTATGATGAAATGGTATTATATTTTGTGAAATACTTTATAAAATGGGAAATCATGTAGTTGTACGGGATCATTGAGACGTAGGAAGACGTGCAGCACATAAACCTGTCCAGGTTGCCACGGAAAGCATAATTTTTTTTCATGAAAGAATTAGGAATATGTTCAGAGAGTCTTAAATTATCCCCGAAGTTGTCGTAAAGAATGACCCATTCGGAGTTCGAAGACTTCGTGAAGATTTTCTCATTATCGTCTGTAGAAATAAAAGCTTCCAGATTAGGACTGATGACTGGAAAGTGTTGTGTACAAAAAATATCTGAGTGTATAATAGACCTAATGAGTTGCTCCACTCGAACAATAAGCGCCATGAGTCCAGGTTAAGCATGTATTCAGATCTCTTCAAATAGTAATTGATTTTGTGCGCAATGCCTTGACTTAACTGGAAGAATAGCCATCTTAATCGCATCATTCTTCGGACGATGGGGAAATGTTTGTGTTCATTTTGACTTCCCTGTGTCGTCACCCGAAATGTTTTTTTTTTGTAGATGAGTCAACATTTTAGCAAAATTGGAGTTGGTTTCTGCAGTAAAGGTGCTGTAGAAGCTATGACCATACGTACTGCATCATGAGTGGCCTATGGCGACTTTGGGCCTAATTGTTACGCGTGTGATTAGCGTTTTCATATTACGGTGCACTAGGGTTACTGATATGGTGAAGCGTGGTGAAACGTGGTGTAGGAAGAGCGTGAACGTGAGGTTCAACTTCCTAGAGCCGGGAGCTGATAACAGATGTAATAAAATTCAGTTTTGTATTGCTAATGGGTTGGAATTCTCATTCCTTTGTAACTAAATGAAATACCAAAAAAATGTAATGCTAGAAATTTGCTGTTGTGGTCAGGTCCAACACGGCTACATTGAGCTGCTATGTAAAAAAGTTTTGCCGTGTAAATATCTGAATGAAAAAGGGCATGTTGCTATGCCCATTTTTAGGATGACAACTGTCGGGCGCGTCGGCTAGGACAGTCATTAATTGGCTAGAGTCATTCAGAATATGCCAGAAATTGAAATTGGGCAGCTATGTCCCCAGAAATAAGCCTTTCAAAAAATTTGTGGGATCACACAGAACGACAAGTTGAAGAGAAGAAAGTGCACGTACTGTGGCCGTACAACGAGATCAGTTGAGGCAAGAGTGGTTTAGAATTATTCAAGTCTACATCGGGACACTTGTAGACCCAATGCTCAAATACTACAAACATTCGGGCTCGTAGAGATCTGACATCATACCAGAAGCAGGTGACTAATTTTTTGTCCGGAGAGTTTTAATTTTTATTTGATTTTGCATTTATTTCAATATTTTTTTACTTACGATTCTCAAAATGTGTTTTTTTCTAAAAAAAGAGAGCATTATATAGAATAACTGCAGATTTTGCTGTGCATGTTCGCTTGATTCAAGGCAGCATCCCTGCGCTGGGAGAATTCTCTCACAAGCGGTTCATCTTCAGGTAACCCTTTGCTATACTTCGGAGAACTGATTGTTCTAATTCTGCACCGCATTCCCATCAGCAGAACGAAATATTTACTGAAACTTCCTGTTTTTAAGTCGCTAAAGTTTTTGAGTCTGAATGAAACTAAGAAATAACAGATCTCAGAACTGTAAGATCCGAATTGACGAATACAAATATACTCATGAAAGCTCTCTGAACCACGCCATCAGTCTTACAATGTAGTTAAAAACTTCAACGTTTCTATATCTATGTTCTGACATTTTCAAAATTCTGTGTTATTAGTTTTTTTTTTACTCGAATTGCCTCGATGAATCTAGTTGACTTACGACTACAACGTTGATTTTTTCTGTTCTGAAACCTGTACAGTTGGAGATGTGTGTGCGTATATCATTAAGCAGTTTTGTCTTCTTATCTTGTACGCTTGTTTGTAATCTTTCTTTCCTTTTTGTTGAAGATGAGACTGAACTGGAGTCGCGTGGATTCAATGTTCTCCAAATACTTGCAATTCTCTCCAATTTATGTATGAAACATTTCTTGCACGCATAGCCTGATTTTTATGGATTCCGCTTAGAGTTTCTATTCCACAGTCCAGAGAGGCCTTTATATGCTAGGGATGATTGGCGTTTTAGTCGACTAAATTCTTTAGCATAAAATTCGGATTTATTTTAATAGTGATTGGCATGTGGCATACTCCTATATACATGAAGGATAATGTTTAAACCCTAGTTGTTATCAAACTCCTGTGCTATAAATACTCGAAAATTTATAATCTCTGCAAAAGAATATCTAAGCAGTACCTTGCAGTATGTAATTTTAATGATGCATTTTTCCAAAAACATACAAGTACATCTTTCAAACCGCTAAATATCACGCCCTTCAAGTGTAGGTTATGTGTACTACTTTTGAGGAACTCTTAAATTTCTATTAGCGGTTGCTAACTTGCCGGAACAATGACGATTAGTAGACTTGTAATATCAATGATGCGTAGTGAACCACGCCACAGTCGTGCAGGTACTGCTCTGTGGTCCTTGCATTAGAAAAGCCATGAATGTGTATCCTACGTTTAAACTTATACTTTATATATTGGACAACGTGCTTGGGAAAGTAACAATCGGCCTTACGCAACTAGGCACAAGCGATTGGTTTGAAAGGATCCAAAAAAACAATATTTACGGTTGAGCACATGCAAGACAATTTTTCCAGTGAAAATATATGTTTAAGTTTTGGGTTCGTATAAGTAGGTTGAAGGTTACAGAATACAGTTGAAGATTTTTGCTTGAGTGGTAGGTATGAGGCGAGTGATAGTGAGTGATACTTGGCGAGAGGAGCATTACCTAAAATCGAGTGAATGATGTCACAATTACTGATAAATGTGTGTCTGTGCGTTGCTGTGAGGGGAATAATCAGGTTAATTTTGATAACAGCTTTAGAATGACTGTGATGGATAGTGGTGCAGGCAACCTAGATCCGCTGTTTTTTTATGATACGGTTGATACGGCTGTCGTAGCTACTGATTAGGTAATTGAAGATAATGATTGAGCTTTGAAGAGTGTAAGATTTTCTTGGCTACAATTTCTTGATTGCTATAAGAGTTTGGGAGGGAAGATTAGAAGTACTGTAGAAATGAAACTAAAAAGAGAGGAGTCTGTCTACGAAAAAGATGCTTCAATTGCTATAAGCCATGGAGGGTAGCTGGTGTGTGAAGGAGAGGCGAGGCCTGGCCGAGTGGCTGAGTGGTGTTAGGGTAGTGAGCTTTGGAAGAATGGATAACACCATCAGCCTGGAAGGAGATACAGAGAGAGGTAGACAAAAATACATTCTGGACTCTGTTTGGGGAACGTTTGTTGAAGCTTGTACGTCTGTCTGTAAATTACTTAGTATTGTGAACTGTTGTAAGAGATGGGAAGTTTATAAGAGCGTTCGAGGGAGAAATGTCCTTTCTTTTTAATAACGAGTGTCGCAAAAGTTTCTTAGTGTTTCACACTATAATAAAAATCTGGTTTCTTGTTTTGGGACTAATTTGAAATGTAAAATCAATCTCATTTTCAGAGCCGCACTCTTCATTCCATTCCGGGTATTTCATGCAGAAAGACAGCATTCTGAACTTGAATGGGTGAGTAGATGTTTACTTGCGAGTATTGTCATTTCAGCTATGCCCAGTGGATGAGGGTGAGTTTCGTTTTCTTTGCGCTAGACCAGTTTTCATGTGGATAATCGCCAATTGTCTTGGAGAATTAACTGCAAAAACACGAATTCAGGAAGTTCCTGCAGTTTTACTAATTTTTTAGTGCTATAAAACGCCTTAATTAGCGAGTCTCAAATTCGCAGTTTTAATTCACGAAAACTTTTTGCGGATGTAGTTGGAAATTCACGAGTTTCTTCACGAAGATCTCAAAGCGAACTGGATTTGTGTTTGCTACGGGCCTGGCATTCGTTATTTGTGAATTCAGACGCTCTGCTGTCCCGCGCAGCGACTGCGTTTAGTACGCAATTCAAATTATTTTTCGATTCTTTTGTTTTGTAATTTCAAAATTAGGACTGTTTAAGTATAGTCTCACGACAAAAACTGGGATTTTTTCAACGCTGTGATATGGAAGAGGAATTTAGTATGGTAGAAATCTCTCGAATTTTTCCATGTGATTATTCATCAATTGACGTTGACGTGGTTACCCTTGTTTACGTCTACGAGTGTCAGTCTTGTGATCAGTAAGATCATTTCCGGCAAATTCAATTCATTACAAATTATATCAATATACGAGGCCGACTAAAGTGCTCATACTTTCAGGAAGTGTGCTGGTACATTTATGGAGGATATGTTTACTAGACAACCCTTTCAAGGCCGAGTTCTGTCGGGATGTTTATCTTCTTAATTTGTTCGGGAATTTTTTTGCTCGAGATTGTAAAGGCTCAAGTTGCGCAGCGTTAATTTGTAATAATCGATGTTTGAAACTAGGTGCCAATTGACTTTTTTCCTCTAAATAAGTAATTATAGGAGTATATCCCAAAGTTCCCATCCATTTCAGTGCATAGATATACAGCGCCAAGCTATATATATGTTGTAATATATATGTTCGTGTTGTAATAATTTATGTATGTAAGCCTCTGCGTTATGGCGAACAACGGCGATTGTGTACGATTTTGTGTGCCAATTACCACAATAAGTGGCCAAACGCACATCACTGAGCATGTATTACCAGGCCTATTTATCAGAAAGGATTATTGTTCGGAGGTCTGCACGATTCAGTTGTGAAGCCAATAAGACAGTAATAATACCAGATAAAAGTTTGTCTGCTGATACGCAAGGCAGGAAGCGTTTCTACGTTAAATTTCATATGTTTTAAAATTAATAAAAATCTCAGTCATCGTGTTCTTTCACTTGGTGTCCTCTTCGAAAAAGGTCTAAATGGCGATAATAATTATCGGGATATAGAAAGTGTTACAACAATTCAAACATTTATTATTTACACGGGCACATGATGCCCTCTTCAACGCTGATGTCAATATGCTAGACGAATGCTCCTGTCACATTATATCCAGTAACATGACATACTTTGAAAGAAGCAACGTTTTAGAGGCTTTGTACACTCGGAAACGATATTTTTACGAAACTGTTGATCACATGTTTACAAAATTTTCGTAATTTCTTTATCAACCAGTATGCTAAATCAATAATGTTCTATACAGCACAAGTTTATAATGCGACGACCATCGTTCTATCCTTAACATTATGAGATCAATACTATACAATCACTTACATTACTACGTTGCAAAATGCGAGGAGACAGTTTCCATTGCATGCACAAATTACACAACATTTGCAAAATAAAACGTAATTGCAAGATTTTTACACGGAAGGCAGGCGCTCTAGCTACCCGCGACGTCACACCTGGTCCAGGTCTTGAAATAAACGAACAATCAAAATCTTGCAAACAAATTAAGTTATAGGAAATTTTAGCCTTTCATATAAAAACTTGGTCGGTGCAACAGAATTCATTAAATTCATTCATTTGGTAAAGAACAGAGTACACACATGATTTCTTCAGGGCGAATAAAGTTTCCAAATAATCGTCTGGTCCGCCAATGAATGAGAAAAATTCAATGAATTTTGTCCATTTTGTCCATTTTGTAAAAATAATCACCTAGACCTCAAAGTATCTGAGTTAATGACGTTTAAGCTCATCTCACTGCAACGAAAAGAAAGCAATTTCATCCTCCCTCATTATAACATCATCTCTTGTACACCCAGAATTATTCAATGGGAAGCACACGATCGAGCTGCTACGCCTGAGTTTCAGCACACTATGCACGACGCATATAGACAATGGACATCGAACATGGCATATAATACACAGTAAATAGAGCACGCTTTGTACAAGGTGCACACGAGGTCACAAGGCCCTTAACATTCTAAACACAGAAATAAAAGCAGAGTTATGAGCGCACCAAGACTTTGCCATTGGTCTTGAGAAAGCATGGAACCTTATACGTAAAGCGACACCATTATTTTACAGCTGCTCTTGACTAGTGTTAATGAACACACAGAAAACCAGCGTTGCTCTGCCGAAATGGGTGTGAGGGTCGGGACTTCGCATGGTAGGCAGGAAGATTCGAATTTCAATGATCAACAGGACCTCCAATGTTAGCTCTTTGGTAATTAAAAGGACATAAATTCCTCCTTTCGTAAGAATCCTGCTAGTTTTGCCTAATTAGCTAAATGCAGTCTTATTGCAGATATACATACATACATAGTTTCTCGCACAACGCTAAGTGGAGCCTAACGGCTAATGTAATTTCGTCGTTGAAGGGTTAGAATGACAAATGTGATGGTTATTAAATAAGCACGATTGCCTCACCTAGAATTGCTTGGGTACGTTAGAAGGGTCAGCCAACACAGAATTTTGACGTCAAAAAGTTCCTACGTTTGGCCTCAAATTTTTTTCAACTGTCCTGCACGAGATATATTTCTAGTTGCCTAGAGTTATTACTTTTTTGTCCCTACGGAGGGGAAATAGCACCATTCTGACTAGGATAGAGCAAATCATTAGTTCTTGGACAATACTTTAAAACAGCTAATTCAATGCTAGCATAAATAATCAGTACTCTAACGCAAAGATTTGATATGCTACAATTTTGAATGAGATTTTTTAACATCGATTTCAATCTTCGTGTAAGGGGAGGACTTAGCAGAATTAGAAGGCTTACCGCCTCCGCTTGGGCCGGGAAACAAATCTTCGTAACTGGGCGGTAAGTCGGTCACTCCTGCCGCAGGGTCCGAGCACTCCTTCAAACCATCCGGAGCGCTTACCGCTCGAGGAAGAGTCTGGTTTGCGAATCGAACTGAAGGAGCCCTTTCTGTTTCTGGGCTTTCGTGGTTAGGGAAAGACGAAAAAGTGTACACGATGCCGGTGAGCTGACTCGGACCAGCAGCCAGCGGAGAGATGCTACGCTGTGGACAATCTTCAAGCTCCTCACTTCCTTCTTCTTCGTAGAGCGTCTGCATGGTACACGCTGCCAAGCAGACATGACTTCCTCTCTTCCCTCTATTGTGCTCCTTCTTCAAAGCTCGGTACGTGCTGCTCGAGTCTCCAGAGCAAGCGGTGGCACCGGCTGACGTTGAGGGCCTTCCATGAACGTTAGGCAAGTCATCGAGGGAATTGGACGTCACTCCAGGTGGAGTCCACTGCACAGGTGGTCTGGGAATCGGTGCTGGTCCGCCATTTTGAAAGTGGTTCTGGTTATCAGAAGAAGCTCTTCGCGATTCCACAGGAATACGAATCGTAGGATCCTCTGCGGCGTCGTGCTTTTTGGTGCATTTGGTGCAGTACGCGCTGCAGTATTTGCGGCACACGAATCTCACGACAAGCGCGAGGGTTACGGTCACGGCCAGGAAAGTCGCCAGGTAAAAGCCATTCTCCGCGCTGAACCTGCGAACGAAACAGATATCATTACTATCGTTATTCGTTTGAATTAGCAACAAGAAATTGATGCAATGAGGTTGAAAGTTTCATTTGCATATACAATAAACTCAATACCAGCAACGATAAAAAATAAGATGAATACATCTATTGAAACTGAAGCCACGTAACTAAGCATCTCAAATATATGCAGGGATACAAAAATTATACATTTCTCACAGAGAATATCGCATTAATAAATACTAGCAGGACCCGCGAAAATTTCACGGAAATTTAATAAATTTTAGATATACTTTAGATAAACAAGCCTATGAGAAGTGGTCCTTATAAGTGTTGGACACAAAGGTTAAAGGTTAAAGGTTCAGGGCAGAGATAGTCCGGTCTTGGAACCAATTTTCTTCTCGATGATGCGAGTAGTCTGAACTCTATAAGGGAAATTGAAAATGTGCCGCGAAGACTGGCATTTTGTGGCAAAACATGCAACCCGTATACAGGATACTTCGCTCGAGACCTGAAATTTCACTTGCAAAGTGGCGAATCGTGACGGAACTGTAGATACGTAGGTACAAGCGTATTAATATATAGATCAGACATATCCAGGGATGCTTAGTTCCGTTACTTCTGCATAGTAAGGTGAATCAGGCATTGGCTATACTTAAATTCATACACGATGAAATGATTGCAAATCGGGCGAGAAGATCATGTACAATATAAAAACGTATTGGTTCAATGATAAAAAGCTCAGAAACGTATCTATTATGGAATCACTGAGAGAGTAACTCAAGCCTCGGTTCTCAAAATAATATTACCAGGAACTCTAAAGTACGATTGTTTCGAATTTTGTTCTCGACATGCTGCCCAAGTTTGTAAGAAGTGCTGCTGGGATTTACTATCATTTTATTTGCATCAAGTTTGATGAGATTGAATTGTTCGACTCTATCTGAAGAAGTATCCAAAAAATCTGAAAAAATGTCTAAAGAAGTCAAGGAATTAATTTTTCAGGACCCACCACGCGCAGGTAAACGTGTTTAACCCCTTAACGTATTACCCCGAGAAGGCCGGCGGTGCATTCACATGGTCTGTGTAACCGACAGTGACCGTGTGAAAGCAACAACCCCGGCCACGAATATTCGGATATTTCGCTATAAGGACTTAACATTTCGAGTTCGTGTAGTTCTTTAAAAATCGATAAGGTACGTTTACGAGTAGGTTTATCAGGAAGGTCGATAGAGCAGCTGTTGTCGCTCTCGACAGCTGCCAGCATACATGCCAACAAGTAAGTGCGTACGTACGTGCGTACACGCGTACGTGCGTGCGGCATCGAGGCTCAAAAAATGATGCACGTTCATCGATGGAAGTGAACCTTCCGCAATTGAAATGATCGAATTTTAGAGCGTTTTTACTAAGATACATTGCAAGGTGGTTGGTAGCCTATGGATCGACACAAGTCGGGTTCCTGCGACTGACTTGCCGAGCAGCCAGGAAAACCCTAGAGCCAGATGCTAGTGAGAAAATCCTATCGCATTCTACAGGCAGTTTATGAGAAACAAAAATTGATGTTACCTTGCTGATCTCTCCGTCACATCACAAAAAAGTTCACTTTCATAATTTGCGACTTGGATCCTGTAACGCAACAATTGAAATTTCTGGACCTTTTGCACATGTGCTCCGCTTGTTCTATTTGACCTTCGAAATTGCCACGATCTGGTGAAACGTTCTAATATAATTTAGAGTCTTCTAATAGAAGTATTCTGCTGACAAACTTTGCCTGCGTGCGTCGGAGAATAAATATCATTGCAGTCGGCCTAACAATAAGAAGAAAAATGTGCTACATCTGTAAAAAAATGAGCATAGAGGTTTGTAAAGTTTCAAGTCTATATATACAAGAATTCGGGTTCATTAATTATAAAATAAAAAGAAGTGGCTTAGAATCCATCAGAATCAAACGCAGCATTCACAGCGTGAAACGAAACGACCACCGAGCATATCGTAAAACAAAGATGCCAAAGATACAAACACTGCCCCGTACCTTGTCTTCTTAACCTTCTCTACTGCTTAAATTATTTTCTAGTTGACTAACGTTTCTTAATGTCACGCATATTTTCTCTTTAAGCCACAGTGAGGTCAGATTTGGGGTAAAATAAGCACAACGAGACAATAATTGCGGTGAGGAGGCTGCATTTCTACCTGAACCAACGCACAATGCACGTAAATCAACTACATTAATTCAGTGTTCGGGATTCGCTACGTGGGAAGTAGAGGATTCAAGTCGATAGCCTGGATTATACTTGCAGGATGTTCTCGAAAATAGCGTCATCAAAAATTAGCAATTTTAGCTACAGTATTACTACTTTTGAATAAGATTAAAAGATTTTCAAACAAGTAGTTATAATGTATGCCTGTCTGTACAAATAACTATTTTTTTATGGCAAATCGAAATCAATTTTTACCTTTTGCAACTCTACGCGTACTTCGTTCAACGACATCTTTTATTGCTCTCAAAACTGTAATCCACACTCATTTCCATGTACGTATACTACAAAATTTAAAACAGGTCTTGAAAAGTTTATAAGTCCTAAAAAACAAGTACTGAACCAAACGTATTTTCTTAACCTTTAGCAACGAAAGGCTTCTCATAGAGAATTTCTGAATGACAATCATTCCTTCAAAAATGTCAAAACGAATGTAAAATAGTTACGAGTAAATACTCTTACAATAGGCAAGCATCAAGATAGTATACTTCTCGTAGCGTTAGCTTTGTTCTTCGTGAAGTTATGGTTGCAATAATATTGCGACTATAAAGACGCAGAATTTTTATCCGGGATTTTTTCTAACCAAATTAGGAGCGACGAAACAAAAGTTATTGAATTGTTAAACAAGGACGATATGCAAAAAATTATGAGCAATCTTCAGATGAAATCAGACACGTTCCTCAAATTCTATTTCATACGCGTTATTTTCGATAAGGTATCTCACAAAGAGCGACATCACTTGCCTTATGAATTCCAGTAAGTCCGTCAGTTGGTCACTTCAGTACAAGGATGGTTCAAAAACAAAATTAAGAAATTAAGCAACAAATTTAAGATTAATTTCAAATGGTTCAAATTTAAGATTATTTTTTCAACATTATCACTTTAGGAATAAGCACATCACGGGTTTTGATTTTGGCCAGAGGTTGATAATTATAATTAAATCTCAGTTCATTGAACATATTAGCGCTGAGGAGCCACCGCGGCTTCGACCGATTAAGGATAATGATCATTTATGATGTCATTAAATTATCACCACATTAGTCATATCTCGTTTAAGTGACGCGAATGATCACAATTTAATAAAAATCAACTTTCTACACACCAATCGGTGGAAATTATACAACTGAACAAAAGAACATGTACGTAGAGTCGGCTTTTTATTTGGGAAGATTTGCTCACTGAATAACGCCAGTCTCTGATAACATGTCGATAGATTACATGTAATTCAACTCACATTCCAGTTCGGAGAGGCGTAACACCTGGATTTGGAGTGCTATGATCGTTGTTACTATCCATGCTTGTATATTAAAATCACGGTTAACGTTCAAAACAAGAAACTCACAAACGCTTGTTTCTATTCAAGTTGCAAGCTCAGTTTGAATATCGAGATGCTATGCTACAGTGACTGTGCATAAAAGAAATCTCGTGCAACACACGCTGATATGAGAAGCTCGGCGCACCTCCTCACTGCACGACGAGTCAGCTAACAATGAGCTGATGTGCTCTGCTGCTCACGCGGCAACCACAAGCTGAAAATCCCCGTCTCATAATTACGTGGAAGTAATTCCTGTTAAACCTGAAATTTACGCTGCGGGAACCTATGGTTCGACCATCTTACGTGGGAACCGGTTGTGACACAAACGCACGTTGTTCCAAGTAAAATCTTTTTCCTAGGACTTTGAGGAGTCAAAATAAAGAGAAATGTTGTGGAAGAGATGCTGGATGGCAATAGATGCGTCCCAGCAGCTTCCTGACCAGCTGCGGGGAACTCCCTTCTGTTGAACTGCTTGGCTATGGTCCAGATCCTTGTGACATGCCGAAATTTCATTTCCAAAGCAAGGCGATTCCACTTCGAATAATGGATAACGAGGACTGTTGTGTGAGGAAGAACCTCAAATTTCTAGACTGTAAGTATTAGATTAAATCATTCGTTAGTTCAAAGCTCCCTATCCACATGACGTGTGATACAAAGAGAAAAGACAGCGAAGAGCAGGAGGGAGAATCTATCATGTACTGTAGAAAACGTTGAACTTATGTGGAGGTGTGTTCCCAGACCAAATTTCCTGCGCATAAACACAAAGGAAGAAAAAAAGAAGAAACGACGAAGAAGAAATAGCGAAGAAGGTGGGACAATTGAAAGTAGCAAAGTGTACATGAAAGATAGTCACGAAAGCCTATCGATAGCTGGGGTAACTTAACAGTTTTTTTTGAGGTCGCCAGTTCCCACAGGATAGACAAACTTAACTAACCTGGTCCTCCTGCTTATTTTACGCCCCCTTAGGGGTGTGAGCATTAAAACTTGTTTTAATAACACTTTCTTCACGATGGTGTTTGACCATGTACTTCATATTGTCGGACAAAATTAGTAAAAAATGAGCTCCATTTCATTGCGTACAGACTCGAGCGAATAATAAAATGCTCTTCACTGGGCCAATGCAGGTAACACTAAAAATTATTCAAATCCAGAAAATAAGCAGAAGTTAAACTATGCTTCTTCCAATTTTATCCCTTTTACAGTTTTTTACCGATGATGAGCAATGCAGTGCTCAAAAGTCCTATCTCAATCTACAAGTTTAAATTATTCTTTTCTCACAGCGATGCCCAGTTCTCGCGAGAGCCACTTAGTAATAAATCAAGAATTATTAATTTATTCATGTATTTCTGTTTGCACTCCTCCCACAATTATCGTTGGCGGAGATCGAAATGCAAATATACACATAGATCATATCGATTATTTTTTTTACTTTTCAAAAGCTCCACTTTGTTACATGAACCTTTTTACAAACAGCAAAACTTTCTCTTCAGCCCTGCCTGCAGAGTCAGAGAAAGGTTAATATGAAGTGGCACCTCTATACACTGTGGTCCCCACACGCATACGTAATAAAGGATATGATTTCTTTACGATTTTCAAACTTGTGAAGGGGTAAAAAAAAGCTTGCCGCAATGCACGCCGTCATTTGTCGGATATACTCGGTATATTCATATGTATTTTGGTATTAATAAGACTATGTAACAAAATTTTCCGTATATTTTACCCCAAGGTCCCATTCTTACGCAGCTAAACAAAATGAAAAAAAATAATTCTAGTGATAAAGCTTTACATCTATGATTAAGCGAATGAGTTTTCAAACTTACCTTTCTTCAGTGTAACGCTAGTAATAAATATAAAGGAATAATTCGGAAGCATGGGTCATGGAAATAAGGGAAATTTGTATTGTTCTGCAATAAAATGAGCAAGAAAATGACACTAAATTGTCAAGAACAAATTTATGTTACACAGTGTTGTATGTAGTACGGTGTGTATTGAAAGTATCGTCCTGAGCAGCTCCCGAATATTTTACACGTACATTGAACGAGTGATCGTAGCGGGTTATGCAGTACAGTTTAATTATAATCTAATTTTTAAAAGTGACGTGCGTTTTTTATGTATTCGTATGCAAATGAATACAGACATTGCGTATGAGGGTACTATGTATTGACATGTACATGTTTGTGCAATGATTATTGAATTATTAGTTAGGTCAAAGCTCCCCATTCACATAAAATGCGTTTCAAAGACAGCGAAGAGAAGAATGGACCATCTAGTATGGACTGTAGAAAACGTGAAACCCATGCACAGGTGTGTTGCCACACCGGATTCCCTGCGGACAGTAAGAAATAGCAAGTTAAGAAAGAAGAAAAATACGCAAATAAGAAACAGCGAAGAAGGTACGAAAATTGAAAGAAGCAAAGTGGGCACGAAAGATAGAAGTCCGGAAGGCCTATCGATAGCTGACGGTAGCCTAACCAGCACTCCCCTGAGGTCGCCAGTCCCCATAGCAAAGAATAGACAAAACTAACTAACCTAACTATGTTGCCTGTCCGATGTCTCCTGAGGTGTTGTGTAACGATTATAGTGCGAATTTTGTTCTAAATACATCATGATAACCAATACCTACGCGAGCTATGTTACGCATGAAAGAGGAAAAGTCTTAGAAATTTTTACGTCGGAATTTTATCTACAATGTATACTTTTGTATTATATTCATCTTTCTGATCACATACTTTGTAAGATGATTACGTTTGTTACAGAATACGATAGCTTCATTTACAAATGTGTATTGAGTGACCAAATGTTTGTGTTTATGTACCCGGCTTCAGTCTACGCGATGGCTAGTGTTTCGATGGCGTGGTACGGCGTGATGCAACCATTCATAGGATGTTAATTTCGTCGTCTTACGATGGCGTGGTGCGGCTTGATGCAACCATTCATAGGATGTTAATTTCGTCGTCTTACGATGGCGTGGTACGGCTTGATGCAACCATTCATAGGATGTTAATTTCGTCGTCTTACGACATGGGGCTGGAGTATCAGTTCCAGAACGAATGGGTTTCATGTTCTATTTCATCACAATATTCTATGCCATATCCAATTCTATTCCATCATAATATTCTATCTCACATTCAATTTTATAATATTCTATACTATATTCAATTCTATGTTATCATAATATTCTATACTATATTCAATTCTATTTCATCATAATATTCTATACTACATTCAATTCTATTTTATCATAATATTCTATACTATATTCAATTCTATTTTATCATAATATTTTATACGAAATTCAACTATTTTATCAAATTCTATATTCTATTTGATACTCGATTTTGTAATCTACATTCTATTCTATTTAGATGAGGGCTGGTATTCAAAAAAGCGCTGGTATTTCACGATAGCCAAAAATGAAAGATACGTCGTGTCGTCGAATTGCAGAATAGTTATGTTTGATGATCATATATTAACAAATAACTCCTTATTTATTAACCTACAGGTAAGTCTACCTTTACAAAAATGCAATTCACACATGATCAAATTTTTTTCTAACGATGCAGCTAAATCTTTCCTAACTCCTACACCACCACTTTTTGTTAAAGTTTAAAATTAACCTCATAACTAGCTCCACCTTCTCGTAAAAGCCCCCTTCCCCAAAAAAACTTAGAAAAGACAAATACTTAGCATGTTGAACGTTACTAAAAAAAACTTCAGGTATTCCTCAGTATGAGCAGTGTTCAATTTATAATTCTCCAATTAAATCTGGAGATGAAACACACTTTTGAACTAAAAAAGTAAATTTACAACTCATGTGGAGACAAACTCGTACATCATTCTAAATATATTTCAAGAAAAACCGAATCGTTAATCTTATTAGAGAAGGCTTGCTCTTAAATTTCACATACGGTTTCAAAATCTCGAATGCCTGAACATAATACCATGATGCATGTAGCCAAGTCATCAAGTTCTGCTGAAGGAGGTTCCCAACATTCCGTCCTCACCGTAGTGTGTAAAGTGACACCAAGCGAAGGTCAATTTCAGAAGGTAAAGAACGAAGGCTATCAAACTACAAGTTCTGACGTACATATTTAAGGTCGAATACCCAAATGCAAGAATTAACTTGAATAAAAGAAGTTAATAGATCCAGGGGTGAATTTATCTAATCTATGTATAACTGAAGTTCCAGATACAAACTCAAATGTGTGAAAGATTACACAGAATTACCATTTTTCGCGGCAGGGCAATCAGAATTTATCACACCTAGCCCGATAACCTGAAGCTCAGGCTTCACAGCCTTCGAAATGTAGTCACGTGCTTGTGTATTGAATTTATTTGCATTTGTTCGTATAGATCTGTATCGCGTGAGCGTATTAATCTTATTTTGTGCGATAACGTTCGCAGAACTCAGTTCAACCCTTTCGTGCCTGAACTGTGAGATTCTGTAGAATAAAAACATTTCGCGTTAAGAAACAGTTATTGAGAGCTTTGCCGTTACTGATAACTGAAAACTAAGCAGAGTGTCGCATCGCACCTCACAAGTTGCTCTTAACAGAAAATTAATAATTCAGATTTATCATGAAAATGCGAAAGTAAATTACGTTAAAAGATTCAAAGTTATTGCATAGCTTACATACGGATCCTAAAAGCGTAAAGACCAAGAATGAAAGAAGCGCTGCGCGTAGGAATCTTCGCTGTAACCATGGGGAATGTAGAACTATTGCATGGCGCCAGTCGCAAAATACACTATGCCCAGCCTTCTCAAAATACACTGCCTAGTCTTATACCTACATGGAGCCAGTCTCATTACAGCACTAAGCCAGTTTCACAGCAACATAGCATGTTCACATCATGCCCTAGCACGCCCTGCGCAGACGCGAGCATTTCTACGTTCGCGCATCAGAGAGCGGCAATTTATGCGCCACAAAATAACGACTCTAGGCCAACGCGGCGGTCAAGCCCTCGCTGACTTTCCAACACTAGACGCTACTTCTCTGGCGACTGACTAACCATTCTCTGGCGACTGACCAGACCTGCTCTGGCGGCTGACGCCACGGAAGTCAGAGGCAAACTTCTCCTTAAGAGACCACGCCAAACTCTGGCGATTGACTAACCATTCTCAGGCGACTGACCAAACATTCTCTGATGGCTGACGCCAGGGTAGTCTGAGGCAAACTTCTCCTTGAGATACCACACCAAAGATTGCGAGAGTGGGCTACTCCGCCGAAACGCATATTAACATCAAGGATACTATCGCTTCATTCCTCCCACTGGCGATCGCATTCCTGATCGACATCGGAAAATTCGATTAACACGTTGACTCCGAAGTGGGTCATATATGGTACACGCGAGCATCTAACCTAACCTAATGTAACTAAAGCACTATCACGTATAAATACAAATTATCAAGTTTTCTTCAAATTTGTGTTCATCAATCGAATAAGCTAGATCTGATTAGAAAGAAAATTAATAGAGTAACCAAATTTATGAAACCAAAATCCTGCATTTTTAAATTCACAGTAGAGATATTTGTCGACATGTAATTTTACCTGTGTGGAGAATCGGAGTCAACGTGTTAATGCTCCCTAATCCATGAGGTGATGTTCAAATTGAGGATGTGAACAGATAGACAAACATCTATTCTATAATACAGGAACATAACTATGAGAAGAAATTTGTTCTTCGTAAACATAAATAGGGCTTTGAAAGGTAAGACACCACGAAGAGAAGCTCCATTATGACGGTGTTGAATTAAACAAAGGGTAGTACAACACCGTCAAATCTGCCGAGTATGCTTTACGTACCTTAGGTGTATGTTAACTTCCAGGCTGTGGTACCCTACTGCTAACGGCTTGATTCGTATTTCGCATAAACTACACTTCGTTAACCTCACCGACGACGCAAGAGAACTCTCTATACTGCACACTAATGCACAAACCCAGGCAATACTCTCCGCACAGCCGTAGGTTGGCAATCTTCTTCTTCTACATGGTCAGGATTTCATACAGCATTTAGGAAAATAAATTTTAAGAAATCCTTGGCGTTCAAATTAAAAATTTCTCAAGTCAATATAAACGAGAGTCTTTCTATGGCCCGAGCAAAGCCTTTACTAAGTTCTCTGGTAAAAATTTAAAAATTCCCGACAAGGGCAACTGAAGAAGCTCCAGCCAGAGTCCCTGATTTACTAACACGGAATGAAGGTCATAGAAGATATAAATGAAGTCTAAAGGAACGAGTTCGGACTGCGCGGCCGACTTTGGAACATCAGGGAAAATTCCCGACCCAGCAAGATCGCAGCACGGGGTCACGATCCCATTTGGCAGCGAGTGCACGAGACAGAGACGAGCGCACACTGATGAAAAGCGTAAGAATCGCTCGATTTTTCTGTTTCTCCAGAAATCAACTGATTTTACTCTAAAATAAATTTGCCTAATGCACGCTCCCAGGACAAAAAATTGGTCACCTATTGTCCAGTACTGTTTTTCGAGCTCCTTTCACGGATGCTTAGTGAATCGGGCTAGAAATATCATTATTTGGTAAGACAATAATTCAGTATATGCCAGGCATTTAGATTGGCCAGCTAAGTCCCCAGACGTGAACCCAATAGAAATTTGAGCGACAGTTAGACGTCGGGAAGATCGTCCACGAGATCAGTCGATGCAAGAGCGGTTAAAAATCGACCAGGTCTACATAAGGACAACACTTTTAGGCTCAATGCCTCACAGAATTACGCCATTATTCGTGCTCGTGGAGGTCCTGCTCTGTATTAGCAGCAGGTGGCTATTTTTTTCGTCACTTGTCTTGGTGTCAGCTCACTGAAGCCGACAAAGTAAACTGGACAAAATAGACGGCGACTCATTTAAACTCTTGCAGGCGCCAAATATGAATTTTATCATGAAGAAACTGACGTATCATATGCATTTCTATCCATAGTATATATAAACCTTGTGAAAGAACTAACAGTAACTAACAATGACCAGTACTAAAACAGTGATAGTTAGCAAAAATATCATCAGAAGTAGTTCTCACAAAACTGCGAGTGAGTCGTTTGCTCAAATGAACCTCCCTATATTTCCCGCGGGATATTTTAAATCCTGCAATGGCCCAACGGAGGAAAAACTTTTACATTGAAGTCGATAATCTCGCCTAGGAAGACACATGGGACTCGAGTGCGTGACTTATGATTAGCACTAACTCACATCGGATGGCACAAACGCTCACGTACAACGCATTTCTGAAGTGCAAACAATAAACCATTCTGCACCTACGCTCTAGACATGACGCGGAGATAAAAACTGACTCGCTAAGTCCTTTATATGAAAGATAAGCGATGTGAATACGAGTCTCGTATCTCTCCATAACCACGAACAACAGCGAGTCATGACGCGCCAAGTAAACTTCACAAGTACGGTGCTGAATTTGTGGTACCTTCTTGTATGTAGATGTGTTTTATGTCAGTTTTGTTCCCAAAATAGACGAAATTCATCGCGCTGCAAGGAAGATTACCTTCGATAATTTAGCCGTCACAAATTACAAGCCTAGCTGTGGAACAAACGTCAACGAACTGTCACCACGTCAACTAACTGTCACCACGTCAACTGACTGTCACCATGTCAAATGACTGTTATTTCAATTGACAGTCACCACGTCAAATCATTGGCACTACGTCAATTGACTGTCACTACGTCAAATAACTGTCACTACGTCAAATAACTGTCACTACGTCGATTGACTGTCACCACGTTAATTGACTGTCACCACGTTAATTGACTGTCACCACGTTAATTGACTGACGCTACGTCAAGTGACTGTCACCACGTTAATTGACTGACGCTACGTCAAGTGACTGTCATCACGTCTAATAAATTTCAAAAACACCCCCAGCGAACAACAGTACAGGGCTCAGGCAATCTTCACCCACACAGAAACCCAGGCGCCGAATAGAGCGCGGGAATGAAAGTCATTTGAGAGAGCAACTCCTCTGCAAAGCCGCTTTTTCTCTCCCATTGTGGCCGGAAGCCTGACCTTCACCTCCATCTCTACGTGCTGGCCGTGCAGGGAGTTGTAGTAGTGATGGTGGTCGCAGAACACAGGTGGTAGCAATGCTACCTGTTGTCCTAGTCCTAGTTCACGTCTACTCGGGTGTCGGGGCGTGACTAGTGTCTGAGAGCTTTGGACTCGGGTAGACACCCAAGAATGGCCCACCTGGCTCGTTACGGTTGCCATATTCTATTCTATTTCATTATATTCTATTCTGTTCTAACCTATTATATTCTAATATATTCTAACCCACTCTACTCGCTGGAGGTGCCAATCCTACTCAGCAGCTCGTCGCTGCATGTTAACTTGAAACGACGAAAGAATTCAACAGCATCTTCAATTATATTTGTGCAGTAGAAAATGAATTCGTACGATGTAATTTTATTGATTCTCATTTAAGCATTCATTTAGGTAGATATCCTTTCAAAATTCTAAGTTATTCCACAGTCATAACAGGGCTTGGGTTCGTTCATGAATCCGGGAAACGGAATGCGCTAACGTAGAAACTACACGAAATCTTAAATAAAGAACTTTTTATCCGACAGTTAGAGTAACTTTGCTATCCTAGTGACAAGTCAACCAATTCTACGAAAATCAATCACAAAGAGACAGCATCGTAAGATAAAATGGCAAAGTTGCTAAAGGAATTCGAAGTTATCAATGATTAGGGTGAAAACATAGTACATTTATCGTTAGTACGTCGCTGTGCAACTCATGTAAATCACCAGAACTTCAAGCGCGCAATTCTTTCTTAACTTCTACGTGATTTTTCTTCACCTCAACTGCCAGGAGAGAGCCAGATTTCCACTTTCTCTTCTTTGTTTAATAGTTTTGCATAACACGTCCCAACGAAATTCTTAAAAACTGTTAGAATCCCATTACAAAATACCAATGGACAGTATATTCCAAATTATTTTTAGGCCTAGCCCCTTACCTAATCGCTTAAGGATTTTTTTCATTCTTCCGATGACATATTAAGTATATAATATGGGCCACAACAGCAAAAACTTACATTCGATAAAAAAAAATTACGGAAGAGAAAGCGTCAAACAAATAGGCGTTCGGCCTAGAAGAATACACTGAGCGTCAAGTTACCATGCATACATTCTTTTTATTTATTTTTATTTTATTTTTAAGATAATTGTCGTGAGGCCTTAATTGATGAGCTCAACACCAATCAAATTTTATCATAGCACGTTACCACCGAAGCGCCAACGTCATGTTTGCAGGCAATGCAAACGTCAAAGTAATTTCAATTTGACAGTTGAAACCAAAAATTTCTCAAGCACTCCAAACGAAGCTCGCATTGACGGTTATCAAATTCCGACGAATTTCATGCCCCAAACTCCACAGTTCTCAATCCTTGAACTGAAAGGACGCTGGTGTGTAGCAAGAATGAATTAAAGTGCAACTCAGGTAGGTAATGACCATCAGAAGTCACAACCTCACCATTACCTAACTGAGGAAAATCACCTGAGATAAGCTCAAAGTCGCTAGCAGACCTAAGGTCCTAGATGTCGCCAGCAGACCTAAGGTCCTAGATATCGCCAGCAGACCTAAGGTCCTAGATGTCGCCAGCTCACCACAAATGGAGGAGGATTCTTTTTTCTCCAACATATCTGGGCCTAAATTATAGGGAAACCTGTTGTTCCATGGGCTCTAGGTACCTCAGACCTAGAGCTGATTGCAGCCCTATGCAGGTTTTTCAGGGAACTATTACTAGCAGTTCAGAGATGGTGGTAGTGCAGTGGCAGTGGTAGTTCAGAGATGGTGGTAGTGCAGCGACGGTGGTAGTTCAGAGATGGTGGTAGTGCAGCGACGGTGGTAGTTTAGAGGCCGACGTATATAGGGTCCAAGGTACAACATGTTCCTCTACTTCTGCTGAAAAGCACTGCTTCAAATAAAAAATGGGACCATTACATTCTTCAAAACAAGAAAAAGTAAGGGTTTATAACGATCATATCAGTTTATCAATACTATTACTTCAGTCATGCCATCACCACAGCTATGTCACCACCATAATGCCATCTCTTCACCATGTCATCACAGTCAAGTCCTCACTTCATCATGTCATCACCGCAGCGTATCACCAGTCATGTCACCACTTCACCATGTCATCACCACACCAGCCATGTCCCCACCACCAGGTCACCACTTCAGTCGTGCGTCACAACGCGGCCGCAATCGCAGCAGTCCGCCGGTTCCTTCACCACCAGCAGCCGTGCGCCTCATGCTAACCGAGGACAGGCCTGCGACGCCACCCAGGGCACGTGCCCAATTCTGGGACGATTGCACAACAGATTTTTGCAGCCCGAACACACTCCGTATTCTGCACACCGCATCCTGGTGTGCTACAAAGCACACGCTTCAAGGTGTGCCGCAACTCATGCACTCACTTCAGGACGAGCAGCATAGCGCCTACCTACTTCAGGACGAGGAACATAGCGCCTTCCTACTTCAGGACGAGCAACATAGCGCCTACCTACTTCAGGACGAGCAACATAGCGCCCACCTACTTCAGGACGAGCAACATAGCGCCTACCTACTTCAGGACGAACAGCATAGCGCCTACCTAGTTCAAAATAAGTAGAATAGAATTCGTTTTTTCATAACACAAAATTCACACATGCAAAACTTTGTCATGAGCTTTCCATGCCTAACACAGCAAATTTCAATGGCGGGCAAGACTAACACGTTTCAAGTATCATATTCATGAAGGTTACGATGACCGAAGTTGTATATCAAATTTTCGATATGACTTTACAGAACGAGTCACTTTGTTACAAATTTCAGCTTCGATATATTTTCTGAGGCTTTAGGGTCGAACGAATGCTCACAGCAAATGTGACGACTGAAGATCAACTGAACTATGTTTTGCCTAATTTAGTCCGTGAAGTTGATTAACATTTGCCTAATAATTATTAATATTTGCCTGAAGATGTACAGGTGGACCGCTCTCACTCCGAGCCAGCAACGCGTAGCACGTGCCGCGGGCATGGCAGGGGAGGCTGACGCCGGCATAATGTGGATTGTTTATTATTCTAATAAAAACCAGTTTAGATATTAATTATTCCCATGGTATCATCCCGTATAATGAGAAAGAAAACTACGCGAGTCCAACAACAGGATAAACACATGAAATAAAACGTACGTAGTTTTTCTAAGGTCGATGTGCATTAACTTGAACAAAGGAACCGTCCAGATACACCGCAATCTTCCACTTATGTCCCAAGTTGCTTTCAACAAATATCATACAGCTTGCAATAATCGTCTCCCACATGAGAATGTCGAGCTATATGCAGGGTGAGGTGAAATGATCTGACGCATTTGTACGTTTAACAATAGGGAAAGAAAATGACGAAAAAATAAATGAAAATAGCTGTCTTAACTTTAAAGAAATAAAACAAATCTGAATGGTATCAGCACTTAGGAAATAAGAACACTTCTGTATAAACATTATTTCATTTCCCTTATGTTAAAGCAAAGCATGAGCCAGACCACTGCGCCACACCGTGTACAAATCAGGTGAGCTTGGCGAGCGTCGCAAATGTTAAAGCAATCTAAAAATCTATATAACGTGGGTGAGAGGATGGCCGGCCTAGAAAGCAGCTTCGATTGCCCTCCGTTGCAGCAGCTTCTGTGATGACGTCTGTGCAGAGAAGTACGGGACGCTAATCGCCTATATGTAGAAAAGTATTCTTGCTCCAATGAGTGAAACAATTTGGAAAATATTGTAAGAGACTGAAAACTGAGATGACATGAGTTTTTTCTTCGGAAGCGTTTCATGAGATATTTTTGAAGCATTCCACTGTACGTATGTAGTTTTCAAGTCAGAAAAAATATTCAGAGAAGGGTTTTCCTTTTTTCACTGGCTGTCCTTGTCCTTTTCCCCAAACATCGATTTCCTTTGGAGACGAACAGTAAATTCAGCCCATAAAATTCAAGAAGGGAAATCCTGATTGACAATATCGCAGAAAACCAATAATTTTTTAATGTTCATTGTAACACAGACGCATTCGACATACTCGCCTTAGTGAATTGAAGGTTTCAATTTCAGTGGAAATTGTTGTGAATTTGTTTGACTCCAAGCACTAATCGAACAGGCATTCCGAGTTAAAGGCTTACGTCACTTGCCAGTCAATCTCTTAGTTGTACAAGAATTAAGAGACGCAACCCTCTAGGATGCGTGAAGATAAAGGCAAAATAAGCGCACATATCCGTTAGTAACTTCAACTCTGACAATGCCAAGGATACACACACACACATCTACTTATTGACAAGGTCAAGATGACTATATACTGCCAAGATCATCATTCCACGTAGATAGAGCGCAACAACGAATACCCTGCCTGTGATCGTAAATAGGTAGGGACCCAACAGCAGCAAGTAACTGCATTCTATTCTCCATAAGGAAGGTCTATCTCAGTTTTATTCTTCCTTAATTTCAGTGCGATTGCTGAGACGCACGAGTCCTCAAGGCCCGCAGCTCGGGGTGACCTTGCGCTGACTCGTACGGCATGTAAGAGCGCTTCCAACTCGTGTCCTAGAACTCGGTTTAAATGCATAATTCGTAGTGTAGAACTCGTAGAACCTATGTCTCCGAACTCGCATCATGTCCCCTATGTCTCCGAACTCGCATCATGTCCCCTATGTCTTAGAACTCGCATTATGTCCCCTATGTTTCACAGCTCGCATTATGTTCCCTATGTTTCACTACTTGCATTATGATACCTATGCCTCAGAACTCGCATTTATATCATCCATGTCCCTGAACAATGTCCCAGAATCATGTCCCACCTACGTCCTAGAACTCGTTTTATGTCACCTATGTCTCAGAACTCGCTTTATGTAACCTAGGTCTCAGATCTGCATTGTGTCACCTATGCCCCAGTACTTGTTTTTTCATGTCACCGATGTCCCAGAACTCGTTTTTTCATGTCACCCAAGTCTCAGCGTTGCATTATGTCACCTATGTCCCAGAACTCGTTTTTCATGTCACCAATGTCCCAGAACTCGTTTTTCATGTCACCGATGTCCCAGAACTCGTTTTTTCATCTCACCGATGTCCCAGAACTCGTTTTTCATCTCACCTATGTCCCAGAACTCGTTTTTCATCTCATCTATGTCCCAGAACTCGTCTTTTTATGTCACTGATGTCCCAGAACTCGTTTTTTCATGTCACCTAAGTCTCAGAGTTACATTATGTCACTCATGTCCCAAAACTCGTTTTTTCATATCACCGATGTCCCAAAATTTGTTTTTTCATATCACCGATGTCCCAAAACTCGTTTTTTCATATCACCGATGTCCCAAAATTCGTTTTTTCATATCACCTATGTCTCGATCGCCTCCTGTGTTTCGCGTTGCATGACCCGTACCTCAGAGCGAACCTCACTGGTTGCGTCACAGATCTTGAGCAAGAGGTACCGACGATGAGTTAGCTTCCAGAGAACACATGATGTCCCATAATATCAATTATGAAAGCGACTCTGAAATATTAGGGAGTCAACACAGACGCCCGTGCGTATTTCGCCGTAAAGTCGAGGTAATCAGGAAGAAGAATTCTGCTACTTCGAGGAGTAAAGACTCAATTGAAATGAGTGCTGTCAACATTATTCGCTCTGCTCTTTCATTATAAATTATCAGCTTAATATGAAGGATCGCTGACCAGTCATGTCACCTGAAAGAGCTCAAGAACAACTCGACGCGATCAGAGGCATTCATCTCAGACATAACATGTATTGTCTGTGTCAGATCTGCATACTTTGAGAATTGTTCACAATCAGTCCTAAACATGCTGTACTCGTGTGCCTCAAGTTTGATGTCCGTTAGGAAGATTTTCGAGGAATGAAGCAGCCTTAGGCATTCCGTTATTGCTTCACTTCGAAATATCAACGCTATGAGGAAATGTCAAATCCTTAAAAAAAGTTGTCGACCCCTAATGAAATCAGCTGTGAACGCAGCGGATAGAGTACATCATTTGACGAAGCACATATATCACTTCCCACTATCAGCATCTATAGCCTTTAAAAATGGGATTTTTAATCACATGGGTCACTACCCCGACAAAACAAATACATAATGGTCATTCATACGCAGTATAAAATGGTAAATAAATATATAACAGAGTTGCATCACTTTATACTTAGTCTGGAGTGTTTTTTTCTATAGTCTAATAAGGAAATGTTTTTCACAAGCTTGCAAACTCAGTTTTCAAATATCACCGCAGGGAAAGCACGCATCCCAACCCTTATTTATTATAAATATATTTGTGATAATGGCATCTTTGTGATCACAGGGTGGATAAAGAAGACAATGTGAACGACAGACTCGGGGGATCACGATTCAGATTTCTCCCTCCCTCCCGGCTGAGGGTTTACAAGAGAATCTCTGGAAAATATCGGAATCCTGAATATTTTCCTGAATGGCTAAACTCCTCAGAAGCAAGAGAACTGTAACACTACTCTCTTTTTCGGAAAACAGTCACTCATGATAAAACTATCGGTCTATATAACTTGTCATATTAAAAACTATTAAATGCTTCTATGAAAATCATTTGAAGGTGTTTCGAGAACATTCTTCACGAAGTACAATACAGCAGCATGGAGTAACCGGCAGACGTCGAGCTAAGGCAAGTGAGTTAAGTAACCTTATAAGCACCTTGAAGTGGGACGTCTTAAATACCTCGCAGCTAAACCATTAAACTCAACAAGGTATTCACCTCTATCCATTCTATCTTAATTTAAAAGTGGGACATTTCGAATGCACGAAGATCAATTAGAGTCTTTGAATCTTCCTTAATCAAGAGAAGTCGATGTGAACGCTACAGACTCCCTCGTAAAAAGTAGAAACATATTTGTCTGGTTGATTGAAATTTATGGAGCTAGGCCGACAGGGTAACATCCAGGCCTAGTTATGTGGAATTGATTAATCCTAACCATATTATCAAAGCCTGACTCCATATCACCACGTGATCAGACACCGGGATGCAGGAGGTGCGCATGCTGGACCACTCGCTTCATTGGCAGTCAACTTGCGGCCGCTTTGGGGCCTCCATGGGTGACACTTCCAGAGGGACTTTTTCTGTCTCAAGCTATTTTTTTTTTGCGATTAAAAAAAAACAGGCACCATAAAAGTTAATGCGAGGCGCTAATTGAGGCGTTGTGCGTATTGAGGGAGATTTTATACTTAGAAATAGACGGTTTTGAAAGGGGGCCTCGACATATGCCGAGGTATTCAGTTGAAAGTTTACACCCGCGACAAGTTTGTAGCTTCAGGTGTTCGAAATTATCGCCACTGTCTCAAAAGCCCGTATTTCGAATACATTAAAATAAAAAATTCAAACTCAAATCAAACCACGCATGAAAACATAACGACATTCATGTATCAAAGACTACCTGTGCGCTACCCAGATGAACAGGTTTTTGATGTTCAAGTCGTCGAGAAGAAGGCGTGTCGTCATCGTCACTACCCAGTTTGTGCGGGCATCCGACGGACAACACAAGTGCTAAAGGAGGCAACGTTGGAACGTTGTGAAACTGCTCCTGCATTGCCGTGAGGAGCTTTTCGCATCTCGAAAATTTAGGGCTAAGCCTGAGTTGTTCTACGGTTTAAGCAGATAAATGGTTTTGTTACGAACTGGTGTAAAATAAACCGGTATGTGCTTGGCTTGACCTATGGGTATAAATGTTTAATAAAATAATCCACCACACACCTATTGGTTCCATGAGCTTACTCTATTTGAATGGAACTGAAGAGCATTTCGTGATAAGGGCTACATTAGCAGCCAAAAAGCAAAACAACAGAAGCATGCCGATTTCACCTTCGCTTACGGGACACTGAGAGCCCCACTTCTCTGCCTACGAGCTGAATAAGCAAACTATTCTTCATTCAGAGGTCGTTAGGTCTTCCTGAAGGTGGACGTGACTCCGGGTACAATTTTGTCAGAATTTTTCATAATTCTCATATTATCTCTCACTACAGATGAAATCTCCACGGGGAGGAGTTTATATCATGAAGCAGCTTATTTCTTCAGATTTGTCCTTAAATCAATCCGTTTTTTAAGGAAAGTCTACAACTTTCAGGAAAAATTAAACGAAGTTACTCTTTACAATTGAAGAAGTAACACCCTACGAAAAAGTATCGTAGGATAGCAAATGAAAATGATTATCCTATGTATCTACGAAAGAAAATCACAAAACTGAAATGATATGATATCATAATTTTATACTTCACTTTCAAATAATATTAAAATTCGTACTTTAAATGATTGATTTTTCAATATGCCATTAAATAACGTTTCCAATGTGGAAATAAAATCGGAAAAGTTCTGCTGAATCTAGAAACTGTCCAATCCGAGGGCGAACAAATCAACTGCATCCATTTAATGTTACATAAAAAAGACAACTTTTCGTACAGCGAAATTAAATAAACACTGATTAACGGGATTTAATTCGAAAATGTAAAGGCAAAAAATGAAATACGAAATTGCTGAAAGCGTGTGGTGTAAATGACATTTTAAATAGAAAAATTCTTAATTTTATGAAAATACAAATGATTCAACGATGCTTGAGTGCCCTATTTTTTAAAATACAGTAAAGTAAAATAAAAAGTAAGGGAACAGCCGAATATGATGACTGTGTTAAGTATTATTCGGTGTGTATTACAAGCCTGATTAAAGTGAGGCCGTTTAGCCACCGAAATAATTCAGATTTCGTGTGCCACTTAAAATCATCTCCAGCAGGTTCATCCACCACGTACTTAGTACAGTAAGAATTAACTCCGCTCAATGAAACATAATTCAGCTACGCTCAATTAATAAAATCAGCATTCGAGAAATACTCTCCCATCCCATTTGGTGGCCGCTAAATCAAGGCGTTGTACATACAGGGGGGCGGCAAAATAATTTCACGCATTTCTTGGTTTAACAAAAGCGAAGTTTAAGTAAATTTATTGCCCAAAGCCCACCTAAAGTGCAATCTTCCTGCATTTTGTCTCAGGTCTAGAAAATTCGTGTTCATTAATGATATTATTTCACTCTTTCAGGGCAACCAACATGTGAGACCATTTTGCCACACCGCAGCCACGAGAAAGGAGGTGACGCCAACAACACGCCCGGCTGTCGTCAGTGACGCGGCAACACCTGCCCCCAAATAACTAATTTAGGGCTATTTCTGGGCAGGTAAAATTGTAAACTCCTCCCCCAGGTTGGTGCAATCTGATGCGACTGAGCGAAGGAATTTGAAAGGCTCAGTAGCGTTTTAAATCCGTCTTTCTAGAACGGATTTCGAATTTGGTAAATCGATTTTCAGGAGCATGGTGCAGGCATGCATTGAGGTAGAGCTGCAAGTTAATTGAGATGCAGAAGCATTTAAAAGCCTTTAGTGATTTACACATGCTCGGCGCACGAACAAATTGAAGTGTAGTTATGCAACACTAGGTGCTAACATTAAACAAGAATGTTATGGTAAAATTTCTCCAGCGATGAAATGAAATTTATGATTGTAATCAAACCTACTCTCGTACAATCGCTGGCAGAGCTCATCGGTCTGCGGGTGTATCGTTCAACTGATTACCGTGATGCAGTATGCATCACGATAAGGCTATTGATTTGACCTAGGCATATGGAGAGGAAAATCAACCACGTTTAGGTACTTGAAGAGATTAAGTGACGTTATTTTTAAAAAGGGACTATTCGTCCTTGTGCGTTATCATAACGCACCCCGATAGCGTTTTTCTGACCGAGCCCTTTTAGTGTATTCACATGTCCAGAAGAAGTTTTTTTTACTTATGTAGAGTAACCTAATATTTTGTCCGTATCCTGCCAACCTTACGGGTCAAGCTGACGGAAATTCAGGTCTTTCAGACAAGTATAAAAATAAAAATCGTGTCCCGAAGCTAAATAACTTGCACTGGTCAAGCGGTCCTCGTGACTCATAATTTTCTCAACTTGCACAAGCAAAGCAAATCTTGATCCACTTCCTGCCAACTTTCGTAAATCAAACTGACTGGTCTCGAATTAGTCACGCAGGTCAACCGCCAGGTTTCGCTTACTGTTAGACGAAATGAAGATGAATTAAATAAGAAAAGACTAAAGATAACAAACACTTTTAATATTGGCATAAAAAATGTTTGACTAACTGAGGTTGACTGAAATGGTTGAGAAGTCCCCGTAATTTTTCTTTCTGCGCAACAGGTTCATCCTAACAATCCCCACACAGGCATTTTTTAAAATCATAAATCAAATTTAGATTCACCAAAATTCTTTGTACCAATGATTCATGATGTATAAATGGCTTCTCATAAACAAAAATGATTTTTCTTCAAAAGTTTAGATACATATTTTTTGCTAGCAGTTCACGATTCTTACCAAATATCCGCCGAACTATCATATTTTTGGATAAATTATCCGAATTGATGTGAACATTACGTAATCATTTTTTTAAAAGAAATGGCCGAAGGCTATCTCAAAATTTCGAAAATAGATTAAATTTCAGAAGCATAAAACTCATTTCCTGTTATTGATCAGTTTAACACCTTGACTTTGTTGTTTCACGCGTTGCTTCTTCGAAAAAGAATAATAAATCCACGCATGTTGGAATTTTAAGAACGAATGAAGCTCCCGTTAAAATTACTTTGCGGTAAACTGTTCAAGTATGGTTTTAATTCAATTGAAACCGTTTAAGAGCCCTTATTTGTTTCACAAAAGTGAGATTAAAATATATAAAAAAAATTCTAAAGAGGTAAGAAGTTTAGGTTACGTTATTAAAAACCGAATTATAAAATTATGTTAAGGCAGACAAACATCAAAGCCGATGATGAACATACTTTTAGGGCCTACGTTGTACAAGTTCGATAATCAACATATATCCAATTGAATAAAATAAGGAAAAAGCAAATGATGATGGTATTTCAAACTGATTGCAGATGAACTACATTTAATATTGATCCCAAAACACCGCGTAAATCCTTAGCGTGTCGACTCCCACGCATTTTTTCGAGACCATACCTTTCACTAAAAATCTAAAGTAAGTTACCACTACTCTTCCCCATTTTCCTTCATACTGTACCCTAATTGATCGAGAATCCCGCAGATGCAAGCAAGTGATAAGGGATACGATTTCGTACATTGGAACCCTTAGTGTTAGTGCTCACCCTGACTCCTGCTGTAGCTCGTCGTTCGCGTCGTAATCCAGCTTGGCGATAGAGTGACCTCGTCGAACAGTTAGTTGCACAAGCCCTGGGTCACTCGTACCTTTCTGAAAGTCTGACAGTAGCTTGTTACCAGGAAGAGATGTCCACAATATGCAGTTGCACTCAATGAGGGTGAGAAAAGTTTTTTTAAACAAAGTATGTCTATCACGGAACCCCTTGTTCAGTCTCACTCGACAGTACAGCTAGACTGAAGGAAGGAGAGAATTTTCAAAAGGCTTCAAGCTCTGATGATGACACAATCATGTCGCACTGAAGCATATTAATGACAGAAGGGGAACAAAGATGTGCCTTCACAGTACATGACCAGGAAGCAAATAATCTCTCAGAGGAGTTTCTGTGGTACACAACCGTCTAACGTCCTTCTCACTTTGCGCGCACACCTGCTAGTTTTGCTTTCGTTCCAATTCATGCCTTTGAGGGAACAATTCACACTCAAATTAAGTATATAGTATCTGTTCAGCCTTTTAAAACGCAGATTCTATGCTTTCTCTGCGTGTTGAGCTGTGCCACATACTATGCCTACCAAGCCAGTTATGTGACTGAGGCGAGAGTTACCATATCGGAAGATCAGAATTCTTAAATGGTCGAATAAACATATTCCAGTTCATAGATGAAACATGAAGCGAATCAAAAACATCATTACTTGAATAATATTAAACTATCATACAGTTTATTTCATTTGAAGCATAACTTTGACACAAAATACCATTTATTGTTAATTGGTGTATAAACCCTTTTTTGTGCAGAAATTTCGGTGCAGCTGGCAACACTGCGTAAGGTCGTCGTCGTCCTAGCGCGTCACGCGGCGGCAGCTGTGGGGTGCGGACTTGCATTTTATGGCTATTCGAGGCACACTAGGAGAACCTCTTAATAATATAGTTTATTTCTAAAAACCATAGTTCCGTGCATTGATAGTATATAGTAATGAAGTTAAAAATGCGACGGTGGAATCTGAGATCAACGCTAACTTTGACAAATACTCATGCAAAAACCTAATTCTATAGGCATAGGTCAGGGTACTGTACTTTTCAACAGTAATCTGATCATTCAAGCCCAAAAAAAAACGTCGAAATAGATTAAGGATCCGTCCAATATTCTCCCAACACGGTCAAGCAAGAAACCATCAAAAGTTTTTAGTTATTTCGCGTGTATATACTTTAACTTATTCTGTTAATAGCGCTATTTATACAAATGCATTTTGATGGTGCACTAAGCAGCTGAGCAATAACTTCCTCCGTGTGCTGGGCGCCAGTCTTTGTTTCTGTGCTTTAGTGTGGCTCCAATTCTACTCTTCGTACTGCGTGACTGAATAAAAACAACACTAGCGAAGTAAATTATTATCGAGAACGTCACGTGTGTTTTATTAATTTACTACCCAAGCTTTCACACCCGTAAGCTGAAAGCATTCTTACAGGAACAAGAAACAAAAGGAGTGTGAAAGCTTGGTTAATAAATTACTAGACTTGTTTAACGTTTTCAACAATTTACCTCATGAAATGGATCCTGGGCGTTCCATCATCCCAGCGTATTGGAAAAAATAAACATTGTATGATGTGTCAGAATGACTCGAAATTTACTCTCAAGTCTCTCCCAGATCAAAAGAGTTAGGAGTTTTATTTCTCTGAAAATTAATTTTTTCAAAATGCAGGAATGAATGTGCATGAATTTTTTGCACGTTTCGTGACGAAATTGAAATCAATTGTGCGATCGAGCGACATTGTTGGGCTGCCTTTGCTGGAATGACTAGGAGAAAATAATATTCTAGTGATTTCATGCCCAGTTGTATGTAGAAGTAAAATAGAGCAGTCGGCAATCCAAACTACTATTCAGAGTTCTTGAGACGCTGAAGTTGAATCATATGGAATAGCGCAAGCAAAAATCTTTCTCCGAGTTTCTACTAAAGAGTTAGAACTACATACTTCAGCCATTGCGACTCTGTGCTACTATATACTTCATTTTGCTATGCTCAGAGAAAACCACAAGTGAAAATTATTCAAAAAATAAGTTCAAATGAAAGATGAGACCGATACGGCAGTTTTTTCAGCGTAAAATTAGGAGATACAAAGACTTAGACACTACCGATCCTGAGACAATAGGTTTCATTTACATGATTTATGTTATTGAATTAGTGTGAACGTAAAAAGTGTAGAAATCATCATTCATGTACACAAAACCTACTTAATAACTGGGTTCATAGATTGAAATTTTGCCTTGAATTTCTTAGATTCAATAGAAAACCTAATGAAAATATACTCAAAAGAAATACGCTCAGGGTTTGGGTCAGCAGTCATGGTAATTGAAGGAAGAACTCGTATTCTGCAAAACAAGATTTACGAGCAACAGGAGTTCAACTACGTGCCCTCAACGAGACATATTTCAGACTCCATTAATTACGTGCCCTTAACTAGACATGTTTCAGACTCCATTAACTACGTGCCCTTAACTAGACATGTTTCAGACTCCATTAACTAAGTGCCCTCAACTAGACATGTTTCAGACTCCATTAGCTAAATGCTTTCAACTAGACATGTTTCAGACTCCATTAACAGCCATGAAGTGACGCCACCAATTAGTACGGGCAGTCATCGTTTGCCTATGGACAGCGTACAGGCTTCCATTTTCTGTTCCTGTACACAATATGTGCGTTTCAATTAATGCCTATTATTACTGTGTCTCTAAGTGCTACGCGTTAGCGTTGTCGAGTAGAGCACCATAAGCCTTAGCACTCGACGATGCTGTATACCTGTCCCACTTAAGCTGAGGTAAGAAGAGGTGCGATTTTTCACTTTTAGTGAGAGCCATCACTAGCTCCTCCTCAGATACGTAGTTTCAGAATCTCTGTATATCTTAAAAGCTAAACTCATAAACTCAATTTAGATCTTTGACGGCTGTGCAGTAGTATTGCTCCCAATACTCGTGCGATGCTACTTACTATGTGGAGGGCGTTCGGTTTCCTTTTACATAAGATTCGTTTTTCATGAACACTCGCCTCATTGGAACATTATTTTCCTTTTTTAAGTGCCTCATCCCTGTTTTAATAAGCAATTTTCCTTGTAATCGATTTTTCTCCTTTATTTGGTTAAAATACAGTGAAATTTCACCTGTATTTTATCTCTTTTTTCCACTGACACGACATGTGCGAAAAACGATTCATATCAAGCACTCGGAATGAGCCTTGTATGATTTTTATTTATGACTGATTGATTCCTGAGAACCAAACGTGAATATGATAATTCGAAAATGACATTCAGTGCTTCACATTTCTACAAGAGAACGCTGAACCTATACTTGAATAAACTGAATAAACGTTAATTCCCTCCCAAGAATGAAACAAGCTTGAAATATAAGGAACTTGATTACCAAAAACATTAAGAAAATTTCTCAGCTAAAGCACAAAAGTTTCTGATTCTTATATGACCCCCTAAAACAAGTTCTAAGTAGGCACTGAATAAGAATTTATATCATTGTATTATAGATAAATAATTTAATTTCTCAATCGCAGGCATGAAAATTTGACTCAGCCTCGTCTGTAATTTGGAGGCGATATTCGGTTCACGAACTCACTTGGTAAAATAAAAACAGGGGCATTTGCCCGTGATGTCATAGCGAAATATAATAAAAAATCTTCACTTATGACATCTTCGAAATCTTAGTTTAATCACCCAGCTACTAGGAATTTTAATTATGGTGCTCATAATTATACGTAAGCAACTCCTAGAATTATACAACCGACTTAAATTTTAGGTAACTTTATTACAAACTTAATACTTCTCAACATCATCTGCTAAATGTTTCATTTTTAATGCTATAACTTAAAGGATTTATTCTAATTAAAACTTCATGGGTCCAACTTCAAGGCCTAAACACAAATATTTACAAGCGATATGAAAGAAAGTACACATAGAAATGTTGTATGTTTAAAATTTTAATTCCATCGGAAGTGCCAGTAAATTAAAATTCGCCCACGGCAATTTGGAAATTTTTCGATCAGTAATAATCTCAGTATCGAGGCAGCGATGTCAAAAATCTCCGGTTTCCGTTAAAGTATACAAACGTAGAATGTCATCAAATGACCTCAATATGCGGCATTACATTAACGTGTAATTCGAAAGTAGTTACCTACAAACCTTTAAAATTTGCACACAAAAATCTTTCGTTTTAAAACACGCTACAAAAGCCGCAAGTTCACAATCGACAACTTCAGAAAAGTCTAGAAACTTCAGAAAGTCAAAGACGTCGATTAGCTATCGAACTTCAAATCATAATACTGCGAAAAATTTTAACATCAGCTAGTCCAGAGTTGAACTATTTCAACTTTAATATCTACCGTAGTTATGGGTTTTGTTCATAAACTCCATGTAAATAAGGTTCAATGGAAAAAATATCATGTCTTTAAATGAAGATACATGTATATTTTTTGTAAATGAAACATAATGATTTTTTCACTCTTCTGCTTGATATGATCTCATAATTTTTAATTGTACGTAAAAGTTCATTGCTTTGGTCACACGCTCTGACCGGATTGTACACACGTCACATAACGTTCAAACGGTTCAGAGATTGAGAATTCACACCACGCGTCAACAACGGAATGCTTCATTTTAAGAAAGGCTCTGCTAGTTCAACTGTTTCATTTTTTTCTTTGTCAATCGCCGTGGTTTTCACAATTGTTTTTCTTCTTCTACTTTTATATATTAGGACTACCACTACAGCTATGATTAAACTAACACCTAGAGCAATGAGTGCGTAACACACACCACACACCACCAATTGAGGGTAGTAAACTCTATCATATAACGACATCACGGAGGCGTCCGGCGCTTCTACCACTTGGTCCATCCACAAGATCGGAAAAATGACCTCTCGCACTTTGGAAAGCGCAGGCAGGTCAGCGTAGCGCTTCAGGGGCATGTTCACCTGAATTCGTTTCATCGCTCGAAGAGAATAGCCTGTTACTGGATCCACGTCCAAGTAAGTTTCATGCTTCTCTCTGTCAGGTTTAAGACCCGCGATTGCGTTGATGTCTTCTTCAGACGCCAGGAAGAAATGCGGGTACGACGCCACTATCGGAACTCCACTTTTGCAAGGAGCGATGTCAGCCATCGAGTCTCGACAGGTGAATTCATCACTACAGTAACATTCGTTCTCTTTTGTTTTGGCCATAAGTTTGAAGGGAAGTTTGTATCTATAGAGCGTAAGCTTACCCATGGTTACAGTAGAATTGTATTCAAAATATACTGAACGACACAGAGATGGAGAAAACATGACTATTTGTTTCTCTGGCAAAATAGGACGGGGAAACGGAGATGCGAAATTTCCTTCCATTGTATTACAGGAATCTTCGCTCCAAACGTCCATCGAAGCTTTCCCGTCGAATGAGAGAAGCTTCATTAGGTTGCTGATGTTGTACGCTCCCGTGTCGAGCTCCAATAAAGAGCTTTTGGTTTGGTTTGTGGGATGGTAGAATCCAAAGCGACCTGTTGCGTGCTTCGGGTTTTTGGTGAACGTGTAAAGAGCTCTGATGACGGGTTCTTCATACCCATCGAACAGCAGTTCTCCAACTGGCTTTGTAATGAAAGGCTCCATTTGGAATCGCCACAGATAAATTTCAAGAAGCCCTCTGGCCGCAGTTGGTAGGGCCATGCCAACAAGCTTTGACGCTAAAGTTAACATTATTGGATTGACTGTTGTTATTAAAGCGTCTTCTGAAAGACCGGCAGATTTTTCAGGCACGAATTGAAAAGTTGAATTTTTTCGATACGATACGCTACTTCTCATCGTATCCCAATAAACATCTTCCCTTTTAAACCTCTCTTCGTAGAAAAATGGACCTACCTCTTCAACGTGGGGCTTCTTGCCATTCAGAATTTCATCTGCGTTAGTTACGTTAAAGAAGTAAAACGCTTGCTGGAATGCAATGGAGGGCTCTATGAAGGTTTCGATGCGCGGGCTGTTAGGAGACAGAACAAACTCTTTGTCGAGCTGGCCGTCCACGACCGCAGGAAGGAGAAGCCGCACCACAACGCCCGTCGTGATGAGAACTGCAGCCGTCACCAAGATGGCGGCCGTCACACAGGGCCTCATGGCGGACCCTCACAGTCGTAATTCATCACATCTGTTGAGCACATCACGTCAGTAAACGTATGACCATAAAAGAAAAAGAAAACATGAATGACCATAAAGAGAAAAACGTACGACCATAAAGAGAAAAACGTATGACCATAAAGAGAAACACGTGTGACCATTAAGAGAAAAATTCCACATGTGCTGCATAATACACGTTGTGTGAACATGTGCATGGCATTTATCGGTGTGAGATCGTGAAAATAAAGTGCGATTTCAGCATGAATTGGTGAATTGGTTCAGTGTCATTATTGTGATTTTCACGCACATAACAAATGCTATATTGATGCGTAGAACCTGTACTCAGATAGCACTTGGCACCGTAACTTTAAAATATTCATTGTTTTTTGTATAATTATTGTTTATGTTTTCTGTTCGTCTGTAGAATAAGAAGGCGGTCAGAGTAAGTTAAATTTTCAAATGTAATACCGTAGACTTAATCTACGTATGTCAGGGTCAGATACCTAAGTGCCATACTGTCACATAACTCGGAACAAAAGAGTGTCATTTTGTATTCATGACACAGTTTTGTGTGTAGTTTTGTGACGTCGATGAAATACACGAACGTGTAAATATATATCGTGTTTCGCATAAATTAGTGAGTTTATATTAGATCAGAATTACATTGTAGGATTTTCACGAATATAACCTCAGCCATACCGACGTATAGAGCTTGTGACGACAGGCTATATTTAGTTTGACAGCATTCCTGTCGAAGTTCGAGAATAATTCTTCATCTCATTTAAATTTTTTGGCTATTTTCTGTCCAACTGTAGAATTGATCGGTAGTCAGAATAAGTTATATCTTCATTGAAATACCGTAAACTTAATCTAGGTATGTTACAGTTAGGTAGGTGTCGTACTGACGCTTGACTGAAAAAGTGTCAATGTATATTCTTGACGTCGTATTGATATATTTTCTACGCTATGTATGTTTTTCATCAGTCAATTTTGTGACAAGCGAACGACGCAGAAAGTGTGTATCGAGAGCGCATCGTAGCTTCTTTCATTGTAAAGGTAGGAGTGATACAACTGACTTGGTTATCTGATGCATGAGGATAGAGACTAATCTCTCTGAATGAGATCTTAAAGTGGTTTGACGACTGAGAGCGAATGCGGTTGATAATTTCTATCCTAAATGTAATTACCTTTTTTTATTTGATTATCCCCACAATTAAAATTCCAGGTCATGCTGTCGTGGTTCAATATGAACGTGGTCCATTTCCTATTATTGCTCATTATACCTTTAAAATGAATTGCTTCAAAAACTCTCATTTACGTTTTATTCCAGAACATCTTTGAAACTTTTGGTAAGAGCATTGCTAAGAAAAGTAGTCTATCGAATTATTTAATCAAATATATTCAAGAATAAGGCTAGGGTGAGAATAATTTTGTGCGTAAACATGCATGTCTCACAGAACAAACAACGAGGAAAGTTAATTTTTTTAAATGACAAATGTCCACGTTGACATAGATGTTGACATATAACATGCACAATATACTGGCAGGCTACTCGACGTCTATGGCATGCTTATCAGTCAAGTGATAAAGCGGACTGAGAGAAGTGCGTGCTAGATGGTGGGTAAAATTCTCATAAAAACACAGAGTTACAATGTAACCTGGACAAAATGCTCAATTTTCTAGCAACGAGATGAAGTACTAAACCTGTTTCTTTTTTAGGGATGATTTAAAGAACTTCTTCCAAGATAAATTTCATTTCCCCAAGCTTTCGAGTTGTTTTACACTACCCGTTTGCAAGGGAACGAAATAACAACATTTGTGAGAGATATAGGGGAAGCGGGTATCTAGTATACATATTTCTGTACTTCACTGGTAATTTTATAGTAAGAATACTTGAACCGGGGAAGCTGGGTATTTTATGGGTATTAGCCCACGAAATACCCAACCTTAGACTTTTCCAATGACATGATAAAGTAAGTGTGGTTATTCAGTATTTCCTAAGTTACCATAAAGAGAATTTCTTGGGTTATAATCCTTTGAATTGAGAGACCAAAAGCCTATGCTTCCTGTGGGGTTCACACTCATCGTTAATATAATTCACTACTTGTAGACTCGGCATTATCATCAGTACCTTCTAGATCAAATTTCTCTGAGTTAATCTGCATTTCCCTCAAAGTTCATCATGTTTATACATCAACTAGTAAACTCACCCCGCCAAAAATGGCAGGAGAACTGATGTTAATTTCTTAAGGTGCCTTCTTATTTACAGTAACTCTGACATGAAATGTTGTTATTCGTAGTATCACTGATACAGACTGCCTTCTCTGATGGTGTCGCTGATTAGTCAGAAATGCGAACCCGGGAATTTCTCCCACCTAAATCCTTAAGAGCGTGACAGATAAACGGACGGACCAACCAAGCAAGCCACACTGAACTTTCATTATATAGTGGGATTCTCATTAGAATCACTAGTGAAACTATTACATAGTTACAGTAAGTCTCATTTTCTCATGTTTTCCATTCTATAGTTACGAAGTGATAAAATTGCCCTACAATTTCTATTTGAGGGACATAAAACTCTTCTTTGACAATGGCAAGCTTTGTAAACTGGTCTCAAAGCACTCGTAACTCCGATACCCTCAAGATGCTACAGTAGCAATGCCCTGTGATAAAATTCTGATGATAAATCCTATCGAAATGTTGTTGCTTCTAATTTCCGAGCATACATCACTTTTCTATGGGAAATGAAGGTACATTTTCGCGCTGTAACTATGTTGTGAATGTGTAATGGTTGTGAATGGGCAATGGTTGTGAAAGGGTAATGGTTGTGAATGGGTAATAGCATGAAACGAACACGTGCTATGAAATCTAAAGGTTTCAATTAATGTAAAAGCGTAATGAACTGGCGGAAGAAGGTGCAGCATATCAACTGGAAACATTTTTTACCAGATTATTACAATTTCAGACCGTTACTAGTTCAAATCGTTACAACTTTAAGCCGCTACTAGTTCAAATCATTACAACTTCAAGCCGTTATTAGTTCAAATCATTACAACTTCAAGCCGCAACTAGTTCAAATCATTACAACTTCAAGCCATTACTAATTCAAATCATCTCAAGCTCAAATATTAGCAAGTCCAAATAGTTACTAGTTCAAATTCTTACAAACATAAATCATGAGAAGTTCAAATCACAGCCAGAAAATAATTTATATATTCTTACTTCCTAATCATGGCCAGCGAGCGATCCGGCACCCCATTTTATATACTGCACATCTGCGTAGAAATTCGCGCGCGCTCGTTGAGGGGAGACTCACGTGACTTGATCCACAAGGACAAATGGCGACGCACGCGTGCCACATCTTCTTAGCGAGTGAATAACTAGAGAATGGTCACCCGAGTCCAACAATCGAAGATATTTATCATAAATTAGATCATGATAACGTCATTGATAACCGAACGTGTGTGACCGCATGTACAGTACATGCAAGCTGCGGACGTGATGGGGCGGTCATGTTTGGCAACGCCACCGAGATAAAAATCTGCCTAGAAAAGGTGATAAAAACCTGCCTAGAAAAGGTGCTGACTTTCTTACCTTTTTGCTCAATATGTCACTTTTTTAATGGGCCTTCGGGTCAATCTCTTATGTCACACAATTGTCGTTTACATTTTTACTTGTTAAAGTCACGACTTTGTTTTTCTTTTCATGCTATTTCTTCCTGTTTTACTTCCTTTTCTCTTTTTTTTCCCTATTCTTTACGTTTAAGGCGTTTATTTTTGTTTCCCCACTGATAACGAAACTATATCATATCTCAATTATTGATAATAATGTACGCAGCGATTCGTCGATTTCACTAACACGTCTAAATTAGCTTTATTTTTACTCGTATGAGATTTTAATACGAAAAAATTGAATGGATTTGTAAAGTTTTATTTTAGATGACTGCAAATGTATCGTGATACTCTCATTGCATATTTATTAAGTAGAAAAAATTATACATCAATGACTATCTAACTGACACAAATGAAGCCTCGTCCTGTATTCGATAAATTCTGGAACAGCAATTGAATCGGATAAAATCTCCCGAATACAGTCATCCCCGCTAGAGCGCTAGATTGATTTCAGCGAACAACCGCTCTACAGTCGTCCCCCGCATAGAGCGCTAGAATGGTTTCACCAAACAACCGCTCTACAGTCGTCTCCCGCATAGAACGCTAGAATGGTTTCACCAAACAACCTCTCTACAATCGTTCCCCGCATAGGGCGCTAGATTGGTTTCAGTAAACACCCGCTTTGCAGTCATCTCCCATATAGAGCGGTATCAACTAGAACGAGCATCAAATAACACGGAAAATATTTGTGCCATAAGGACCAAATAGAGCGTGTTATAAAGAAGCAAACATGGAGGTAAAGCGGCTATTTGCTGCAACCGATATAGCGCTGTGTTCGGAGGACGTCTGAACTCTCAAGTTCAATAAAAGTGTAAACAATACTATGTCGAAAAACAAGTACCAACTCGGAGTGGAAATGTTCGTATTATGTACTTGCAGACAGAAGTCCCATTAATGCACCGTTGAGGACTCCAATTTTAAGACATTTGAAAAATAATGTTAGTCATATGCGTCATGTATGAACTTGATTGGAAATAATCCATTTATAATCGTCATCATTCGACACCCTAAATGGGAGAAAGAAACACGAAAAGCAATTGGACTTCATACCTGCGCACATCGTCGGCACGTGCCAAACTGGGTGACCAAACTGGGTGACCAAACTGGGTGACCAAACTGGGTGACCAAACTGGGTCACCAAACTGGGTCACCAAACTGGGTGACCAAACTGGGTCACCAAACCGGGTCACCAAACTGGGTCACCAAACTGGGTCACCAAACTGGGTGACCAAACTGGGTGACCTGTAGCCTCTGCCCAGTCGAGCTTTCGAAACGACGCAGAGTCCATAATTACCTCGGCAGTGCAAGAGATGCTCCTTGGTCCTTTGTTATAAAAGTATTAACACGTGGATAATCGATCGTCTACATCGTCACTATTACCGTGTACTAAATAATGGGGAATTCGAGTGGTGAGTATTTTAGATTGATACAATACAAATAGTAGGCAAATTTTAATGCACTAGACGTTCAATGTCATATGCTAAATTTAATTCATAAGTTGCTTGCACTGAAACTTACAGTCTGTAGCATATGGAAAATTGTTAGGAATCACCATTTATCGCACAGCTAGTACGATGACTTACTATAGTAATAATAATTCTAGGATGGTATAATGGTTCAAAATCCTACTTACACACACCACGTGTGTCACCGCTACTGACACCAACAAACATTTCTCAATTTTTCCGTGTAAGATCACGAGCAAAATTCGGGCAAAGATCGAGACTGATGTTGAAATCAGGCGTCCGTTGAAAGAGTGACTTCTGAGCAGCTGTTTTACTGCGAAATAACTGCGCAACAGCTGTTTGACTGCGAGATAACTGTGCAACAGCTGTTTGACTGCGAGATAACTGTGCAACAGCTGTTTGACTGCGAGATAACTGAGCAACAGCTGTTTGACTTTGCATCGGACCAGTCGATGTCCTTTATACTTGAATAAACTTGAACTTCGAAATATTCAATTTTAAAATTAAATTTTAGTATTGTAAAATAAAATTGTTCATTGTTAGGTTACCTCAGTTCTAGCTAGGCCTTCGGGACTTCTTCCCTGTGCCCCCTTTGCTTCTTTCCATTTATATGCCTTCTTTGCTGATTATTCTTTATCCTTTCTTCCTCTTTCTTTCTTTTATTCCTCTTCCTTCTCACTATGCTGTTGCTATGCGCAGAGCATCTTGTGTGGGAACACACCTATGCATAGATTCCACCTTTTCTGAAGTCCATACTAAAAGGTTCCTTTCTTTCAGCTCTTTTGAGGTGACGTTCAATGAGTCTAGGAAGTTTCAAACCAATAAACTGAACAGTGGAGTTGCCAATATTTCCCTGGTATAGTTCTAAATATATAGCCAAGACATCAGCTGTTCCAAGGTTTCGAGACGCAGTTTAACCACGGATTTCAAGATTAAACAATGACGTCGTAGTATCTCAAAAAACGGGTAGATAATGAACAGCTCGGCTGAACATGTTTATCACAAGACTCACTAGCGAAGCAATTTTAAAGCTAGCGATAATAATACTACAATAAAAGCTTTAATGTCTGCATTGGAAGCAGCCTAAGAGCCAAGAACTGAGCTCAACGGCCGATGTTCAATAACGCTCTCAGTGCCGTACAAAACTCATCTTCATTACTGCACACGCTGCGTTATGAATCATTGAAACCATATGTCTGCCTAGGCTCGAGCGCTTCATGATCTCCCTTCCTGAAGCATTTTGCCGTACGTCACAGCCAATTGGGACGCATCATCAATACAGATGAGCAAAGGTACCAGTTAACAAAACCCGGACTTCGAAGAGAATGTATTCAGTACACGTTTTTTATAATTTACAATCATCACACATACATATACTCCTCAAACCAAGGATCGTTTTATAAAGAAAGAGAAAGACTACAAAAGTTGTTTCACATAACGGTGCTACTATGGACAAGTTTCATGTAAATAAAATGCGGTTCAATTGTGTTCCGCCATTAACGAAAATCCTCATTAGCCGCACACAGGGTCTCCTCGAAAAATGAATGCATCAATGCAAACCGATTAACAATGAAACAACTCCGGTAAATAGCACAAATCGACTGATAGACGTGATAGAATAACACGGTATCACAGATACATAAAATCAATGCAGGCTGTCCCCGAAAAATGAATCCACTGAAAAAACAGACGGTTGAGGTTTATCGAGCTGCATTTTGAAAGGATAAAAGCTCAAGAGAAATACATTGGAATTAAACTGCTGCACGGTATCATGGATACATCATACTACTGTCAATATTTAAAATCAATGGATACACTTTTTGTGGACACCCTGTGGATGCATCAACTCGATGCACGCAATTCTCGCAGACACCCTGTACTCTCAGAAGCCTCACGCAGAAGGATTTGTTGTAGAAGTTGAGTTTAATGAGCTTCAGTCACTGACGACCAATAAGCACTCGCACGCAGAAGGGGGCACCGAACACCTGTTGTTGTGGCGTGATTCCTGCTCAATGCTAATCAAGCGTTGCTGGCACAAAGATTCTTCTTGAAAAACTGTAACATTTGCAGTGGCATAGCATTTATATTGAACTTCTTCCAATGAGATTAGTTTACGAGCCACTCAGCTCGCAACGGATTAGAGAACCGACTAAAATACTTGGAAAACTGGCAGACAGCGAAATCCCGCGATAAATAAACACTCGGCTGATAATTGTAGGTAGGAGCCAAACTAGCGACTATTTTCACAATATCTTTCCTTACGTTGCAGGGAACAAATTTCTGCACCAAACTAGACAAAAGAAACTTGAAATAAGTGAACAAATTAATGCGTAATATACTTCTCGAGAGAAGGTTTGAGTTGACGTGGGACACCATATATATGTAGACGGTTTCAAATTTTCAAAACTGGTTTGGTTCTCTACCGCAGGGAATGAGTCTGTCATCTAATTACTACAACAACTCAAGCTTAATTCGCAAAGAAGTAGAACCTGCAACAAATGAAAATCAATGTGCATTAAATTTAATCCTGAAGTAGTAACATTCAATCATTAGTTACGTGACGGAGAGACTTGGTCTTAAATCCATAGGAAAGAAATGGAATTACGGGGCGTGAGAGATCCGAGGTTACCATTCCAGGGTTGGATAAATTGCACTAAATGTTCCGCAGTGTCAAAAACAATTGACAAATATTTATTTATATTTGGTGTATATTGATTTGCATTTTACGCACATTTAATTCATCAAGCGTATATCGAGTTGGAAAAGGTACAGAAACTATTCTCTTCATGGTCTGAAACCAAAACGAAAAAACTTTTTTCGGCAGAAGTCATAGCCTTTCTGGATGTTAATGCTCCATAGCATAAAATAACAGTTTAAAGCACCCTTTCTACATGAAAAGTGATTCAAAGAAATGAGACCAAGTAGTACGGACTACAGAGATCGGAAGTCTATGCCCATGGTATATTCCTACACAGGATCCCCAGCGCATAGAAACGGCAAGTTAAGAATAAAGAAGAAGAAACACATAGAACAGATATCGGATGTTTGAACATTGAAAGAAACAATGTGGGCACGAAAGACAGAAGTTGCGAAGGCTTATCTATAGCTAGGTAACCTAAATGTGTCCCCTGGGGACGCAAGTCAAGGGCACAAACATAGCTATGCCACATGAGGTGCTAACGTTCCATCTGTGATTCTTCTTACACAGTGAAAGAAGCCCTGGATAACTTACGCGTATCTCACACAAAAATATATATTAACAAATTGAACAATAAAATGATAAAATACATGAACCGAGTTATGTTTCATATTAATTTGCGTTGTCTCCGACTCGTCCAACAGTTCGGAGAATTACCAACTCGATTACTCCGATTTTATAGAGAAACCGAGCAGCGTTAGGTCGAAAGAATGCTTTCACCAGCACATAATTTCGCACCAAGTCGTGTATCTAAACATCAAAATAACGCGGGAAGAGACGGGAAGAGCAATAATGTATCCGAGCAAAAACTCGTCGACATGAAACGTTCGCAAGCGCTCCTGGAAAATAAAGAAATAGGAGGTAACGGTAGAACTGATACCCACTTCGGACTCGGGCACTACTTAATCCAACACGTGATTCATTCAATAAATTTCAACACCGCAATCAAAAAATGCAGACTCCAGAGAGAACAGAGATCCACCACTAAATTTGATGTACATTTTCCCCATGAAAGCCCTTCAATAGTTCTTGAACGAAATCTTTCAATGTAATTCAAACCCGTTGCCCAGCGAACGCGTCGGACCCTAGTCCAACGAAGTTCTGAAAGCCAGATACCAGGAATAAGAAATTGTTTTGATTCGAGTCGAGGCCCCGGCGCAACAGAACCCATCGGACGCTATTGACACGTCCGCAGAGCTCGCAAGAGACCTGAGACGACCAAGAAAACCGAGACTTCACTACAAAATTAACAAATTTTACGAGGCGAGGCATTTTTCTCTGGGCATACTGACGCATCGGTGGGGCACACTGCAGGAAACAGGTTAATTATAAAAGGGTCTTTTCCTGTCAAGTCAATTTAATACTACAGCTTTCGTTACAGCATTGCACTCTGAAAATACAACCTGTAATTAATCCTGGAATGGTAGTCCTAAATCTGAAGCAACGTGAAGGAGAGACGCTCAGTCTTAAATCAAAATGAAAAAATGGAAAGCAAATTACGAGGTCTGTATGAAAAAGCCAAGGTTAGGTTCCAGGGTGAAATACGTACCGTTCTCAAGGATATTGAAGCGCCTAGGCGTACCGTCGCGACAAACAAAAGAATACCGTTTTCCTTCCCTACGCTTTGTTGTGTTCCTCTCGTTTTCATGACTAACGCCTATATTTTAAAATATATTTAGAATAACATCTATACAACCGGAATGCAGTAGTAACATCCATAAACTTTTTAATATTCCGATACCCAACTTCAAAGAAACCAGACCAAATTTTTCCAGCATATACCAAAGCACTACAAGAACATAATAAGCCAAAATTTACGATCACAGGTTAAGGTCTGCCACTGCATAAGCTAGCGAGTTCCGTGCACGAAGCGAGGCGGCGGTTGTCACAACATAAACTTCGAGCTTACCAGGCGCTGAGCCTCTAATAACAGTGCATGTTGAAGTATACATAATCTTTACAAATAAATTAATATCGCGCGAACGACAAGCCATTTTAACGAGAATATTTATATTTAATTCTTGAGAACTCCCAACTCTCGTGAAATGTGATCCTAAGAGAGCGAAGAGAGGCATTATTTACTATAGATAATTGAAAATAAGGAATCTATGCATTAGGTGTATACCCACACAGGATCCTCTCTGCGCATAGAAGCAGTCAACTTAAGAACGAACAGGAAGAAAAAACAGAGAAAAGATAGCAAAGAAAGCATGAAATTCGAAAGAAGCAAAGTGGGCAAGAAAAATAGAAGTCCCGAAGGCCTATTTGTAGCTGAGGTAACCTAACAGTGTCCCCCGCTGGGTCGCCAGTCCCCATAGTACTCGATGGACAAACCTAACTAACCTAACCCCACTGCCTGTCCTATCCCCCAGAGAGGCCGTTTCGAAGAACGAGTTCTCATAAGTTGTGTGGTCAGCAATTGTCCCCAGGAAATTTCAGCAGAACGTGTCTCATTCAACGACGACAAACGAAGTGTGAAGCCTGGTAAAAATAACACGTGCACTAACAAAGAAGGCACCCTGCGTAATGCATGGGCAACCAGTGATCGATCACTTGAGTTCTGGAGGCATTCCATAAAATCCGTATTATTATTTCCTAACTTTTACAACCGCAGCCACCTTAGGCGATATCAGCTCGTGAAGCTCAGCAGCTGTACTGGAAAGATTGCATTAGAATTACTATATTCATCAGTGTCGCAGGTAGCTTTATGAAGAATTTATTCCACTGAGGGGTCTGCGATGTTTACAGTGTTCTGTTTACCTGATACAGAAACTACAAGTTCCTGCCAGAGACAGAGCTGAGCAATCAATACCCACAAAGTCATTCTGTTGGAAGTACTCGATATACACCACGAGGGAAAATTCCTTGTAGTCCTTGATAGCGAGGACAGAAAAGATACACACTCCTTTCACCCAAGACCAAGGTAGATTACTAACAACTTAGCGGCTACCGTACACGTAAGTTTACATTCAGATAATCCCTCGGGCTTCGTACTCAAGTCTGAACCCGTCTCATTTGATGATGGAATATTTCATGCCGAAATAGTTGACATACGATCGGTTGTTTGTTAGTATTATGGGGCAGGTTCATCAAAAAAATAAATTCCACCACAAAATAGAAAGATAGGAAGCATTTCGCCGCACAGAGTACAAATGAGATAGTCTAGAAACTTTATAACTTGAAAGAGAACACCAAACACGAGCACAAATGAAGTCATGAAAGAACGAAAGCGTCTTTTATAAAGTGTCACGAAATGAAGCAGTAACAAAGCGGTGCTAAATATTCATGATACCTATTTTCGGTGGCGATGCAACAGCCCACGATGATGACCGTACAACACATTTGTACAAGCTCCTCCAATGTCAAGTAATGACCGCAACGTGTATCGTTGCGACACGTATAACAAAATTAGGTACGTTCTGCATATCACGCATGGGTAACATCTGCATGTGTAACATCCTACGACTGTGCAACATTTAAGCGCCTCAAAAACATCAAGAGGAAAATAAAATCATGAAGAGACTGTTACAACGAAGATGAAACATAGTATGCAGGCAAACTCAAGAAATGGTCCCATGTACAGCTCGAGCTTCCAAAGCAGCTTGCATTCCAACCTCGTCATATTTCTCTGACATCAAGAGCATTCTAGGACTAGGAGTGTCTACACGCGATGTTCTAGTTCGTGAAAACTGCATCGGAAGTTTATAGAGGAAAATATTCACGAGGAAAATGGGTGGAGCAAGTTGTTTTATCACTTAAACCTACACAGTTGCCTACAAAATAAAAAAGGATCCCAACGAATTCTGGTTGATTGGCGCAAAAGTAGAAGGATGGAGTGTTCAGTAAAGTCTATTTCGGTAGAAGGTAACGATGAAGCTGCACAGATTCCATTGGAGCGCCACGCTCAGGAGGTAGAGCACGATCACCACAGGCATCGCGAAGAAGAAGACGCGCGTGTTGCGCAAGATCGGTAAACCTGCAAAGCAAAGTAACTAAAGTTTGGGCTTGCACACGTCAAAATGTAGTAAAAAGTTAAGGGTCTGTGCATTACAACATGAAGTAACCAAGTACAGTCGCGGCGCACACTCGACATCTTATTCCTGACTTTGAAAGTAGTTCATGCTGTCACACAACCCACACTGCTATTCAAGAAACAGAAGCTGCCATTCCGGCTGCCTCACTAGTAAGAAAACACACGACAGCTACACAAGGCAAAGCCCTCAACAGTTGCTAGAACAACACACGTCTCTACCAAGGTATTTCACGCGATTCAGGACGAGATTATAATAATGCTCCAAGGGGACTAGCGCGTCTGGCACCTCGTCTATTTCACGCCGCACTAACACAGTTTTCGAATAGATCAGCTCTAGGGGTTCGTGGGCGTACTGGCAACGCGTCAACTGGAAAGTCTGGGTTCGATTCCCGGCGGGGGCAAAACTGATTTCCACCGAAACTTGGAGTGCTTCCCTTGGGAAAAGAAGCTTGAACCTCAAATTCTCATGTGGGATGTCACTCGGCAACGGGTTTTCCACAGTAATACGTAACATATGACTTTAGTTTAACAAATTAGTCTCCAAATATGAGGTACTTTCGAATATGCTAGTGAATTCCCATTACAATACATCGTCTTTCATCGAATTAGAGGTATTTTATGTTATCAGGCACAAGTAAAAGAAGGGCGCCCTGTAACAAAGGAATCAAGTATCCAACACAAACGGTGAGCCGCCCTGGATGCGAAGGGTCGGGCCAACAGCTGAGGTGCGCAGATTAGACAAGTCAACGCTGACGGGCAGCGCGTATTCTTCACCCTTAACATTAAAAAAAATTTCCTGGTGCAAAGGTTAAATGATAGTAAAGTAAGGTAGCCGCTAACGTAGGCTCGGTTTGACGTTTTGTTAGACAAATTTTGGACTATCTTTCGTTCGTTTGAAATGACCCGATCCCCTCCAACACGTGCCAGGTATGGCACTTCTTTCTTCGTCTCAACTCATCTTTTTTTAATTGTCTACTCACAACTATACACGAAATTATGGCATTGAAAAACCTCGTAAAACTTATCTTTTCTATCGATTGAACTTGGTGGTCATTCTTCTTGCATCGTTATTCCCCAAACAGAATATTTTATCTTAATCATGTCAATAAAATAACTTATTTGAATCATGTAGACACAAGAATTTGTCAGAACCATGTTGATACATGAATTTATCTGAACCATGTTGACACATGAATTTATCTGAACCATGTTGACACGTATCTGCCATGCTGCCCGTGTTACTAAATGCGTTGTCTAATTCATCGATTGCTGTCCTGAAATATTCACACCAGATGCATCACAGGCAGACAACAAATAATACAGCTAGTTTACACCGATATACACTGGAATAATTTCAAGATCATATCCTTAGTTCAATAGTTCTACAAACTGGCACAGTTTCCATCATCAAAAAACCAACTATCGTCAACATCTCATATTTATATACATCCGAACACAATTTCCACCAACAAGAACTAACTACCACTAACATTTCACAACTGTACATATCTAAACACAATTTCTAGTACCAAGAACAAACTTACTACCACTAAAGCCTCACAGTTATCCATACAAACACTTATGTACATATGACCACCTATAGTCAAACACACAAACACATTTATTAGATACACATGAGAGTATAATCTCGAAATATCTCGAAACAACTTACTAGTAGAATGATTATCTCAAAGTCACACACACAAACAGTCATACACATGCGATCACAATTTCGATCATCAAGAACTAACTACCTCACACTAATGCCTCATCAAAAAAAAAAACAACGAGGCACAGCACACCAAGAAGAACAGTGCGTCACAGCACACCAAGAAGAACAGTGCGCCACAGCACACCAAGAAGACCAGGGCGCCACAGCACACCAAGAAGAACAGTGCGCCACAGCACACCAAGAAGAACAGTGCGCCACAGCACACCAAGACCTCCACTCACTGCTGTAGCCCAAGAAGGTGATGTAGACGTAGTAGCCGATGGCCAGCACCCACAGCGAGTTGCCCACTAGCAATGAAGCGAAGGAGCTGCCTTCAAAGTACGCTGCAAAATGAAAATATGTGTCCTGTCATCTCGTATTTCTTCAGAGAAGTTTGGGCGGCCCAAAGCGGGTCACACGTGTGCACCGTAAGGCCTCCTGGCCTGGGCCACACTGATGTGCGACTTTTTAAGAATTTTGGAGGCTACATAATCCTTTCCCAAAAGAAGCACTCCGCCCAGGATCGGACCCGGAGCGCTACGGAGCCCTTGAGCAAAAGCTATAGACAACCGGCCCCATTCTTCCGAGCGCAAGTGAGAAAAAATATTCATTACAATTCACCTAACTCACATTGCATTTAAATAAGAAGCAAGAGAGCATATATTTACCCAACATAAATTAATAGCTACTTTGGTGAAACCATAAATGAAATTATTCACAGTTATAAGAAAACCAAACAACACATGACACTAACGCTCGTTAACTGCATCAGGGTACAAAAATGTAACTTAATTTCAAAATTGCGTAAGACGGAACACTTTTTCATTCAAATCGATAAACCCATGTAAAATATTACAATGCCTAACTGAAAATAAAAAGCTCTCTCTCTGTTAGTGAAGAACACTTTCATACGAGTACAACCCCATGTTTTAGTGCACGAAACAGTGCAAGGTGGCAGTTATGCTTGCTGAAACTGCCAATTCCAGAACTGACGGACAAAACCTCAAATAATGAAACACTCAAATGCAATTTACCCATCAATATTGAAACTACCAATTCCAGAACTACAGGGCAAAACTTCGAACAATGAAGTACAAATCACACTTCCATACTGACAACTGCAGACTCCAAAAACAGGAGGCCCCATCACTCACTGCTATATAATAAAATCATGAAGAAATGAAGAATAAGAAGAGGTGGGAAGTAGGCGTTAAGGTGCACATCGAACGCATAGCCCCACTCGACATCCTGGTCGAAACAAGTCGGCTTCACCAGGTAATGGTTTACGAAGAACCTGCAACAAATGTCAAGAATTATCGAATATAATCATTAAATGCATTTGGATACAATGACCGGTTCTCAACGATCGATAATTCAAACAATCAGGTTAAGTTTTTCGTGGACACAATGGGTATTCTCAGACAAACACGACTGAGGCGGGGCACTGTGAGGTCACAGCGATACAAAAAGACTAACTTTCAACGTCTGCATGGACTTCAAATGTTTTCCACAAGAATACAGCTAATTTTTTGTAGAAAGCAAAGTGCAGCCTTGTGGCGAGAGTAATTTGGTTAGTGAAGGACTAGCGAGGCTCACCAGAGGAGCGTGGCAACCACGGCCCCCACCAGCAGGGTGTCCACGACCACCGTGTACAGCAGGAAGAGCAGCACCTCGATCAGGCGCAGCTGCAGCACCAGGCCAAAGCAGAGGCTCGTCACTGCAACCGAGAAGAAAGGGTCACACGGCGGTCACAGCACTTTGGACGCCATCGATCTCTGTCGTCCCGATGGTAGGAGGTATAATTAGGAAAATTTGGGAAGTAAATTGCGTCACTCTACTGAGGGGGAACTAAAGGTAAGAATCCTAAATCCCAAATTTGATGAGTACTTCGAGGAACTGACTGACTGACCTATTTTTTTAAATTAATGGAAAATGGGAGAGGCATAATATACTAATTCATTCCATCAGCAATTACAGATAAACCTATCATGAACAGAGAATAATTGAAGGGAGAGATTATTCTTTGAGGTGAATATTACGCATTTGACTTCATGCTGCGCTATTGTACCTGACATTCTGGCCAATGGAATAAGTATTGAAACCTGTAGAGTTCGTCAGTTGCATCCAAGCTCCTTTAACATGCGGTGTCCGAAGATGAAAGGTTTAAGGAGGGTGATGTAGGAGGGAAGGAAGGACGATGTAGGAGGGAGGGAAGGAAGAAAGATGTAGGAGGGAAGGAAGATGTTGAAGAGCAAATTATTGCACCACAGGCAGAAATGTAGAGAGCAGCGAATATCTCGACCAAATCTCCTGGGGAGCCGCTCAAATTCTACATACATCTTCATGAAGGCCTCTGCAGCCTCAACACTCGTGTGCTGGGGAATTTTAACTCCTTAAGCAACCCTTTAATGCTGCCTCAAATCTGTAGAAAAAGGTGCGAAAGACACCATAGCCTACATTTGTTGACGAGGCATCTATGATCAATTCTAAAAGCACCCTATGTGTATTTATGTACGCATTTAATTATTCATTTATTTCGTGTCCGCATCTTAAGGAATTAAATGTGAGCAAAATCACGGGTCCAGATTGCCGAATCTGAGCTACTAGTCAGCGAGACCGTGTCAGAAAAGGCTGTCCATATCAGTGATACAGAAAATAACATTATTTCACATAAGATATACTGCACAAAAGAGCGCATCTTAGATGAATTAACACCATTCATCCCGTCATTGAGGGCGGGGCACGCGCATTTTACACATATTAATCAATCATTTTAGCCGCCCCAGAGCAAACATCACCCCCGGGATGGTCGACCGTTGACAGGGCGGCGAACAAGTCGGACTGGGATGACAGTACGGTGCACGATTGCCTCATTAACGAGAAACACAAGAAAGAAACCAACGAAGGAAAATGATGAGGCCTCGCTTTATACAAATCTTCACTTACAACTGATGCAATATAATACTAATTTATTTCAAAAATAGATCTTCCTTTTGGGAAGCAGAGTTTTGTTAAGAAAATAAGACCAGAGAACAGATGAAAAACATTTTCTTTTTTTTAATGTTCCTTTGAAAAAATTAGCAGGAAAATGTTTTTTTATCAGATTCGTCTTGTTTTTCTTGATATTATTTTATTGCGATCCGGAAACCGCAGCCAAAATGTGGCACTTCACTTGCCCAAATGACGCACATTCTTCCAAAGATTATCACAACATCAACACATAGTGTGTGTGACTAATTATCACAACATGAACATATAGTGTGTGTTACCAATAACACCGAGTTAAAACTACACATAAAGAACCGTGTTTTAAAAATACAGTATAAGAAATTGATGCAAAGCATTGTAAAGAGAGAGCACTCACCTCCAAGCCAGAGACACAGCAGAATCAAAAAAGCAGGATCGTCTCTGGCAAATTGTGATTTGGTTTCTGGAAAAAAATTGTTGCAAGAGTAATGACTCAGTTCCATGTCACCTAGTATCAGAATAGATTGTAACATTTCATCATCAATTCGTATCATGTAGGTACATATTGAAGTCTATATAGTCAGAATGCATTACATTTCCTACTTCGATAAGAGTAGAATATTGATATTTAAAATCATGTTAAGTAGGTGCTCGCATCAACGGACCTCGTTGCAACGGACATTGCAACGCTCGCATCAACGGACCTCGTTGCAACAGACATTGCAACGCTCGCATCAACGGACTTCGTTGCAACGGACATTGCAACGCTCGCATCAACGGACTTGAGAACAATTAGGGTATCTGGATAGGCCTTACTTGGTCGATCTCAGAATGTGACTCTGGAAACTACTTAGATCGCTCTTGTGGGTATGCAAGTGCTTCAAGTTTTTAGAACACTGCGTAATGTTGCCTATAGGCACCGCCTGACTCGAACATTTCTCCCTTGTTTTAATCGGTTGATGCTTGAGTGCTCTACTGTACGTGCAAACTCATTCTGTTAAACGTTGGAAATTGAATGTAAAATGTCAATATCACAGGGTCATTGTATTTGGATGAGTAGAAGTAGTAGTAGTAATATTTTTATGATCACCTTCTTATATGAATGAGGGTATGTAATTTCTTTATATAATTTTACCCTTAAAAATCACTTCACTTCTTCATATTTAGACAGAGAGATGAAAAATTGTCTCGCGGAGAACAGGTGTGACTGAGATAGCTAAGCCAGCCCACCAAACTAAAGACAAACTTTTATTTGACTCCTATTCTAATTTCTTAAAACTTCTACAGACACCACCAAGTAGAGCACCAAAGTTTGTACACCATAGTTACAACTCAAATTTGCAGTTATGAAACATACATGAGCATCTGAAACTTGGCATTAAGGCCAGGCAAGGTGTTCAGGTTAGACGTTGTCAAAAAAAACTAAGCAAACAAGTTTTAGTGAATCTCTTTTACCCAAGAAGGAACTTCGATTCTCTCTATAGAATGAAATTCAAATTATTATATTACACGTTATCAGGTCTAAAAATGAATGGAAAATAGCTGAAAAAACCTGCATACCCCATAGCTATAAAATTTTGAAGGTTAACTCACGTTTTCTGTACACAAAATTTCTAAAAACTTTTCTCGGTGCAATGAAGAGATAAAGCATCTGCCAAGCGGCGAACTCAAAGTCCATCTGACGGAACTTGAAGATGCGCCGCAAGAAGCGGTAGCGTTTAGCTGCTGCAGTCATGCAGTCTTGTCTGGAACAAGAAATCAATGTATCACGGTTGGCTCAACTACCAAGCAGTGTTCCTACTGCAATCATGCAGTCTTGTCTGTAACAAGAAATCAATGTATCAGGGTTGGCTTAACTACAGTTCTATGCAGTGTTGCTACTGCAGTCATGCAGTCTTGTTTGGAGCATGGAATCACTGGCTCAGGGTTGAAGTAAATAGATGTATAATCATTCATTAATAAAGATATCTGCTTAACTATACAGCAGTTTTAAAACTAAATATTATAAGAAGTTATCTAAAAGATGGAGTTTTTCTCCCAAGCACTGGTCACTGTTTGAATATACTTTCATTGAAATAATATTTGTAGCATACCTAGGTACTGCAAATCTAATTCTACGTCCACTGGCTACCAGAATTTTTTCAAGCAGTGTGTGGTGCAGAGGCACTGCTAAAACAATGAAATAACACCTGGGTAAAAGACAGGCTTATGAAAAGCGGTCACAAACTAAAGTTAAAATAAAGGTATTTATTATACTTCAAGTTAAAGTTCAGTTTTCTTCACAGTTTTGCATCATATCCAAAACAAGTTCATTAAATGTTAAAGTTATACTTAAAAGTACACAATGTAGGCATAAGCCTAATAGGTCTCAATGCTGTTTGAAATGCATATACAGCTGAACAGCAGCTTTGATTTGCTCAACAAACATTCACCATCACCTGCCCTAGTTTTCATGTAATTTGTTTTTTTAAGACTTTTCATTAAAATTCTAATTTTGCTTAAGTTTTCGTGTCATTCCTACTTCCCTTGGTTCCCTAAGACATGCATTCAACTTTTGTCTAGTTCTAACAGATGAATCTCAAAAAATAACAAGGAAGTGACTTTTAGAATCAAGTACTGCTCATCAAAATTTAAAGTAACTAAAAAAGTTAATTTACATATTTCCCTCTCACATACACAACCTATACAATATCAAGGTCAGAATCAAAGTTTCAACTCTACACCAAGCTCCACTCTGTCCTCAATATCCTATGCTATAACCCCACTCAGTTTTCTATAATAGTCCTATACCCTCTGCCATAACCACCACCCTGTCCTCTACACCATTGCTTCTCACACTATCTCATGTGGCAGACTAGCATTTTTTCATGGTATTATGTATCTGTAATATTTAGTAGTAGTATTAATTTATATCAGAAATTATATATTTTTATCTTCCTTTATCCTCACATGATTCCTAGGCATGGCCTAAACACTCTCCACATACCAGCACCAGTTTATGACCCACCAATTTGAGTAGCACTGCTCTACATTGTATGTCACAACCCCCACTATGTTCTCTACATCCCATACCACACCCCTCACACTCTGTTCTCTATAACCCAAGCCCCAACTCTAAACACTGCCCTCTACATTATACATATGCTACCATCATCCACTCTGTCCTCTACTTGCATCACAAGGACAACAAACACACTTCCACCATCTGTACCACTTAAGCCTAAATATAGTTTATCCTAAGAGCTTTCACATTTGATGCCTGAGACCTTTTATTTAGAAGAATATTACTAGATGACTGACCTGTGGTTCACTGGTGTGGGGAGAGCAGAGCCACTTCTGTAGCTTAGAGGGACAGACTGGGAGCTACTGAATGATGCAACAGATGGGCTTCTGACTGGAGGCTTACTAGCACTGCTGATGGTGCCAAGACTGCTGCTAGGAGAGCTGAAACAAATATGCATAGTAAGAGCAAAAATCTAAAAGAGCAAGTACGGAGTTACACCTGAAACTCAGACAAAATGCTGCCATTACAATGGAAACTGGTGAAATCCCAAGGATTTTGAAATAAATTACAAATAACTAATAAATTAAGCTGGCAATGAGATACTACAAACAATGTTTTCAAAAAACTAAAAAGTTCTATTACTTTCCTAAAAGACAAATATCTATAATAGATACAAGTAAATAGAATATTTTCCCAAAGCACACCTCTAATTTATATGTGCCTATTACTTTGAATTCATACATTAGAACAACATTCATAATAATACGTACATCCTGTATGTACTAATAATTAAGAATGAGAATAGAAATGAGATACATCAAAAGCAGTGAATAAGTCTATAGATATTTTTTTCATTAGAAACATGAAGCACCAAGACAATGATAGAGGTAGGTAGAATTCCTGCTGATGGAAAATTAACTGTCTTCATTATTCAGGGTGTGTTAACTTCCTTTGATCAACAAGAAATGGAACTAATACAAACATATGGTAAATCATATTACCATATCATATGGTAATATGATTTATATGGTAATAATAGGACAGGAAAAATGCAAAGCTAAGTCATATATCACAAGAGTTATACAAAGCACATAAGACTAACCTCATCTTGATAAAGGGAGATGAAAATCATACAGCAACTGTAGATAGAACAGCAGCACTTGTACAGCACAGAACTACTATTTTCATGATTTTCTAGTGCTGATTATAAAAACAGGAAATCAAACTATTTATTTTATAGAAATTTTACTCAATATGTAAGTTATCAATGGATATACTGTACAACAATAACACATTTTTCATTATTTATTGGCAAAGATTTAGCACCAATAGGCTTGTCAAATTTTTAACATTTTTAAAGCCAAGATAGTTTGGTGATTCAAAAAGACTACACAGTACATGAACAAATGAAGTAAGCAGTGTGCCATCATAAGTATTTAACAATAGCAAATAACAGCACTATAAGCCACGAGCATATATGCAATCTTTGTGAAATCCATCTAATACATTAATGCAAGATCTCAAACCTACGTGCACCACTGGAACTGAAATATCTTCTACAGGTCTAGCTTATAATGCATAGGTACACAGACCAAAGAAATAATACAGCCTCATCAATGATAGAAACAAGCCAACAAACATATTATAAGTTAAACTTTAGTGATTCAGACAGTTACAAAAAAAATGAGATCAAAGTTGAAAGGGCTTGGCCAGCTGAGGTATCTTGTGATAAGATATCTACATTTACCCATTATTAGAGATACACCTAAAACTCCTAAAATGTCCTATTCTGTGAAAAGTATCATGATTTGTTTTGGCCATCAAGTTTCCAGTTTACACATCAAAATTTGAACATTGTGTTATTGCAAAATTTGTTTGCACTTGATCATCAAACTAAATTTATTATAAAAAACTCTGATAGTATTTCTAAACAACCAACTGATTTCCTTCACATTTCATAACTTTTTTATTTTATACTTTTTTTAGATTTAATTCATTTATGATATTTTGCAATAATTACTAATTTTTTCAACATACTACAGTTGTATTTCAACTGACATATTAGTCTTTTGCAGTCAAAATGCAAGTACATTTTTAAGGGACATCTTATCAGTTCATCATGGATTCATTTTTTTATGGCCATTCCTTATCTTGCCATATATCTTAATAAATTTATTTTTTCTCTTGCACATGCTAAAAATAGGAAATTAAAATTAACATCACAACATTTTTAAAATAACAATTCCAGAAATAGTAAATTAAAAAAGGACATTTAAGTATGATAAATGAATCTTCAGTGCTCTAAAATATAGCTAACTTTATATTTTGCTAAATAAGAAGCCCTTCATGAGTGATCCCAAAAAATTAGTCGTCATTTCTGATCTGAAGCCTACTTTTACTCTTCTAGCTATTGGGCTGATGGGCTCCTAGACCATGACCTTATAACAGCTATAATTCTATAATAAATAAGATTCAGGATATTTTACCGTAATTTTGAGTATCTAATTACAATGTTGTAAAAGTTAATACTCAATTTTAGGAAAACTCAAATGGATGTTCAATTAAATTTGGTCTTCAAAACAAAAAATCAAGCACACAAAATTTATGGGTCTGACGTTAACAGCACTTTTCTAATTTCCTGCTACATTCCAGAACATAAGAGGGAAACAGATGCACAGCATAACCAAGAGGGAATGCAGAGAAACATGCAACGGGATTGTAATTAATTGTTAAAACATAGCCATTGAAAAAATATAATGAAACAGCCTAGTAAAATATTTATTTTATTAAAAGCTTAATAACTGGTAATATAATGACTCTCATTCCGGGTACTGGCCAACTTCAACTTTGAGCAGAAGTTCAAACAATGTGATGTAATTAATTAGCAAAGCTTAGATTCATCCCTTCGCACTACGCACTTGCCCTTTGACACACAAGTGACACAACTGAGCGGAATGCCCTGCATACGGTGGCAGCTCCGCTGTAGTTCTTTGCAACTTGTGACGGACACGCTGACAATCCTACAATTTTGAATATATTTATTAATTTAAGTGCACCCAGCCTGATCATCAGTAAAATTATTTTTTCCTCGAAAAATGGGACCTTCATTATAACTGTAGTTATTAGTGACAATTAATGTTTATATTTTAATAATAATTCATGTTAATTAATGTTAATTAATTCATCCTACCGCGTGCTACATACCCGTCTTTTGCAAGAACGAGAATATATGAACCTAGAAACACGAAATGACACAGGTTTTATTTAAAAATGAATTACTGCAATAAAATTGTATATGAATAAAATTGGTAGACCATAAATTGAAAATTAAAAATTTTTAGAGGCAATATGTAACTTTTTATATATTTGTACTTCGCAGCAGTCAAAGTTAATGTCAGTATAACCTTTCACAGTTTATACGACATTATGTTGGATGTTGTACGCATGTCCACATATATTAAACGAGAAACTAATTGTGATGCAGAACTTTCAGAGGAGCTGTGTCATTCACGCAGTACCGACTTTGTTGTGGAAGTGTGAGGAATGATTTTATTGGTTATGTACTTTTCGTGTGCAAAAATTGTGCTCAATATTCTGGAATGTGATGAAGTGTTAAAATAAACTATTATAATGTTCCTAAACAATTTATAAAAATACGGTAATGTGTCTCCATGGCGTACTGGTTAGCGTGATGGCCTCGCAACCGCGACGTTCAGGGTTGGATCAAGCAAGGTATTTCACATAACCAGAGAGTACTTGCCTTGGGAGAAAAAGCTTAAACCACACATTCCTGACATTCCTCACTACGCCAGTAGTTGTAACGCATAATTTACATGAGTAGGTATTTAGAAATAAATTACATTTCAAGTCCCTTTGCCCTACGACACTGTGCGTTTCACCAAGAGGCAGCAGATGCTGAGGTTAACGCACGTTATGGTGCACTGTTGCGAGTTGGCGAGTAGTCCGTTCAGGTACACCGTGATTCGTGCTTAAAACAACCGTGGAGTAAGAAACGAAAAACGAAAGCTTTCCTTCCTTTCTTTCTTTTATTTCAATCTTGCCTAACTACAAAACATATTCATTTTAAATGTTTTATTATCGCTGCAGGACACTTGAGAGCACTGCAGGAATGATCTGAGGTGTTTGGTTTATATTCAGTCTTATTTACTCAAGGGCAGACAGGCAGTTTGAGTACTGTCGAGAGAGAGGAGTGGAGCAATCGAAGTAGATACAGAGAGGAAGGAAAGAATATCCTGCAGCAGACTTACTAGTATAGCGTTCATTGAAGAGTACTTACTTATGTTTTATACAAGTGACATTTATGGAAATAATTAAATTTAAACGATAAATTATCCTATCTCGATTATAAAAATATCGACAGCACGTACGTACACCCGTTTTTAGTAACTACGCCATGTGATATTATTATAACGTAATTCCCTCTCCGCCATACATCTGTGGAAAACTCGATCTGTGCGCCGATTGCTCTCTGTAGCTCTCAATACAAAAGTCTTATTGACGAAACATATATTGTTGTCACATGTGAGTAGATTATTAGTAAATTTATATTTCAAATGTGCGTTATTCTTTTGCAAGTCTCATCAATAGAAAAAATTGTGACAGCTTTCATGTCGTAGGTAAGTACGAATTTACCTTTACTTTGATGCATTAGATGTAGACCTACTGTCTTCCTTGCAATAGTTGGTTGTGAAAAAATATATTTAATCATTCAGTTCGTAGAAGTGATGAGAAATCGGGATACAATTTGGATGTAAAATGTTGAATAATGTGTGTAGAAGATGTTTAATGTTGAATACATTATCGTTGGTGTTGATATAATCCAGAAAATTATTTCACTAAGACATCGTTGCTTCCCGAGTTTCTTGTGGAATGAATGCAACGAAGTCATTTCACGCGGGATTGATTTCAAGATGAAAACAAAAATCGTTTATTCTGAACTAAGTCCCGTACATGAAATGGAAGCAGTCGTAGCTTCTTTCTATTATATTTCTCTTGTTTATCTATTCAGTCATCAAGTGCCTGTATCACGAAGGAAGTGAGGGATTTGACCCTGTAAGTTGAGCTAATAATCAGCTGCTGCATCGTCCATTAAAAAAGTCCATTGAGGAATTTTCAAAACCCAACAATTTACAACCATCACGGGTTGGATTTGAGAATAATTCACGAGCCCAAACATCATTACAAGATGAGAGAGAATGCGGTGAACGTGTCCAAGTGTGACGCATGATGGATACGTTTATCATAATTGCAACATATCAGCTTGATTTCATCGCCCACTGAAGTATAACGACAATGTTTCAAAGTCGGAGACATTTTGAAATTGTATCGGCTTGTGACAAATTTTTTGGGATTTTAATGGCCGGAAGTATCGACCTCAGACAAAGAAAAAATGAACGTAATGAAATAACAGCGGCTGATTAGAGTTTTTAATTTGGGTACTAAACATTCGTCTCCCAATCAATTGTTGATCATTAAGCCCTAAACTAACTTAAGGCACTTGTACATAAAAATCAGACTAACTTTTTCTCAGGAGCATTCATAATTATCTTCACTTTTGTGCCCCACGAATTTTATAAATTATGTTATAAACACATGGCTCGAGCGGTGGAAAATAATCAGACTGGTGTATCCACCCGGCTGGCATCGAGACCCGTTTCACGAGATTAATACATGTACATACGCACCGTTCCGACGCTTGGAATGGCATGAAATGTTCACAAAAGCAAACTACCGTGAGTGTTCTGTACGTAACAAAATAAAACATTCCAGATACTGCTTACTCCACGGCCAAATCTTGATGCACCCTGTACCCCTCAGAGATAAAAGTTGAGGGCAACTCAAACAAGTTAGCAAGCATTCACATTAAAAATTTTGTGCATCGTTCGAACACAAGCGTGCGATTTCGAGCTCCGTACTTCTCAATAAACTTAATGCTAGCCAATTATCTCCCGTGTGATAAGTTATAGACGTATTATTTAGTAAGAAGAGCCTAAATCCTTTTATGAAGTCTCTGTATTCTTAGTCATATTGTGTACCTTCAATATCACGCGCATGGAGTGTACCAAGTTCGCTTACATGACTGATCACATAAGAAATTTCTCTCATAGCGGTCCTGGTCCTGTTTTTGGTCCTGGTTAAAATTATTTTCTTCTTTGAGCGTACGCAATATGTAAAAAATTTAGAACTTTACTCCTGTGGTCAGGTCAACGAATTTTCAGGTTCGACTTTCTCCACAATGTCATCAGTACGTTATGAATAAAATACAAGCACGAGTACGATAAAAAACAAAGTTTCATAAGAATCCCAAGCATTTTGTATTGTTTTGCAATGTGGGATCTTAAGAATAACAAGTAAATGCTGTACAGCAAAACACGTGTAACAACAATTCATCGAGTAGGCAAATTTGTGAAAAGCTGTCGTTTTGTAAGGTACCTCTTCCAAGAACACATCACAGGACAAGTTGGCTAAGAAAAGTGGCGTAGATGAGGTACCGCGCTTTAGACGGGTGTACATGCACAATCTTCAGGATACGGTAAAATAGTGCAGTACATTTGTTAGTTCAAAAAAAGGAAAATAAATTCAGGAATAAATAGAAGTGTTAAATCGTTAAATTACGTCAAGTGAACGAAATATTTAATTTAACTTTTTCTCATTTTGATCGTTTTCTGATAATTCTTCATTGGACGATCGGCCATCCGAAAAAGCCTCACAGTTCCTTAAAAGTCTAACTTTGACTGCTTCTACGAGGTCTCGAGTCCACATGAGGTGGATGATCAGCATGAGGATGCCCAGTATCTGGGCGCACAACATACTGGGCCAACTTGTCGTGCCCAGGCTGCGCTTCAACGTGAACATTGGCAGGAGCACCATTATCGGGTAGGCTACGAGTCTCGTGCAAACCGAAACTATCGCAAATACCACCACGAGAGTATCGTATAGCCTGTCATTCCTGGCGTAGTCGTACATTTTCGAAAATGTTAGGAAAATGTCTGCCGTTCCGTGAATCGTAACTGATATTGTGAGAAGTCTGATAGTGTTCATGTTAAAACTTACGGTGTGAAGTAATAAACTGATCGTGTGGTGGCAAACCATTTGATGAATACCGTGGCGACGATCTTGAAAAAGGCATGTGAACGTTTGATTGATGGAGTATCCGCAGTTCATAGCGCAAAACCACCATACTCCGTTCGGAATTTTCTGAAATGGATAGCCCTCCATCACTTTCGTAGAATCCCAGAAATATTCCTGGGGCATTAGCAGAACTATTGCACAGGTCAAATTGCACACACAAAAGACAACCTCCCAACTCTGATCGTAGAATTTTTCCAAAGTCGTCATTTGCTTAGAAAGAGTCTTTTGTCGCAGCCATGTTTCAACTCTTCGTTCCGACCATCCGATTCTGGATGCAGCCTCCTTGAGGTATTTTCCGGGAGGTTGAGCTCTGTTGATACAGTACAAAACCTCCAATGCTTCTTCTTTGGGAGGACGCTTGTACGGTTTTGATCGAATTCCAGCTTTGCGAGCTATGGGTTCCAGAAGAAGAGGCATCACGCAATACTTCCTGACAACGAACAAAAATAAGCCGAAAAATAACGACCATTTCCAGAACTGCCTTACATTGGGATAGTCGTTGCCCATTTTGAGTTCCATTTCATTCCACGTATTTCTTTCGGGTAGCCAAAACCACTCATCCCAGGTTCTGCTTTGCATCTTGGTCTAACACTTGCGCCAAATTTTAACCTGAGGGTATTTCGCTGAAGGGAATAAACTCCAACGTTTATTGTGCGTGAAAGTTGAAAAAATTCGCCCAATCATCAACAACTCTTATACTAGCGTTAATTCCAATGAAAACATTATATAAATGTTGGATTTGAAGCACTTAAATTAAGTCTTGAGAACTAGGGAGCGTAGGTGACCGAAGCTCGGTCGTCTGAGGCAGTCTCAAGCAGGAACCCGATTCAAGGACCGACACGGAGTGCCCTCACGCTGTAGTCAGGAGGTGAAGAGACGTGGTACCTTCGAGGTGAAAGGAAAAAAGCTTTATGGGTATGTATACCACTTACTAACAACCACTAAATGATAGCAAATCTGTTCAGGTTATGAAACTAGGACTATCGTAGGCAGGTATTTGAAAATATAAATATGTCGAAATGCAATTTGTGATAAAGACACATATGTATAAAATATGTTAAAATGTTCTAGCAAATTGCCATTTTTTGTAAGCCGTTGTGGTTTGTAAGAATATGTACAGGAGTACTTTCAGAGCTGTCATCGTAATGGAATATGTATACATACATTTTTATAGTAACGCAGAAGTAGGAATGAAAGCAACAGGTTCTAACCAGGTTAAATTTTGCTACAATTCTTAATGAAAAAATCCTCTTCTATGGTGATCAAGAGTATTTTGCATTGATAGTCGAAAAAGATTTGAAAAAGCTGCATGCATGTCCATGTCATCAATGAAGGACTCAAACAATATACCCAGGCATGTTTCAATTTTATGAAATTTTATGAGCTTTTGTCTGCGAGATTCAAAGCGTCCGATTAACACACACAAAACATGTACAAGAATTACGCACTTTACGTACAGAGAGGTCACAAAAACCTGTACTCACTATTTCGTAGTCCATTCATCCATTGGTGGTTCACGACTAGGTTCCATTAGGTTGTCAGCGAGTGCTATCTAACCGCGCTAATTTTAGTCGCGCTACACTTCCCGTGAGATAGTATTGTAACGGATTTTGTCTCGAAATTATAGAATTTTAAACAGAGAGTAGATTTGTTTGGGCCGCTCTGTATTTGGTCTCTGCTGGTAGGTTCTCATAAGCTCTATCATTTTGAAAGGTCGACGACGTGTGTAGGAGAGAAAAAGATTAGTAACAGGATACTCCTCCTTCGAAGTTTCATTTTGATCTAGCATGAAAGCATTTTTCAAAAAGAATTAAAAATTCAGAGTATATTGTGACTCACTAATGCAAATGTTCGACTTACACCAAATACGTGACAAATATGCGTAGTCAGACGATGCAACTAATGCAATTTCTAAAGTCTCAACATATTGAGAAGGGGGCATGTTCCTTCACAATAGGAGCTATCTTTTTTCCTCCGTTTCCAGTTTTAAATTTATCTTATGATAATACAATAATGATGAAAAGAGTGTAATAAAGTATCGCATGGAGTCAGTAAAATAACGGTAACTTGACTTCGGCTTGCATATCGTCTGAAACTCAAAAGAAAACGACTTGTTCAGTATTGAGGTGGGAACTACAAATATACATAATGTTCAATTTCAGTAAGTGCAACGCACACTTTACATCACTAAAGAAGCCATTGCATGTTATTGATTCTATTATGAAACACGAAAACTCATTCCGTGCTCCCGAATTATAAAAAAAATCCCATCCTTCGATTTGAAAGAGAGTGAGTTTTCACTCAATTTTGCGTGATGTCACAAGAAAATGAAAACTTGCTAATATCCCTTGAAATTTTTTTTGACCTGTTTAATTCTGCTTATCCGTTTCAAGCAGAAGAGAAACACCGAATTCCGCACCTAACCAGCGGACGTGTGATGACATCATATCAAATTTCTCACATCATTTTCTATTATTCAAGAGAGCCTCAAATTCATTGGCAGATGAGCACGACTTCAAGTCCAATGCAACTGCCGTGTTTACAGGCTACGAACTGTATATCCAAATGGACATCCCTCTTACATTGTGAGGAAAATATCAGTGTGTACTATTGTTCACGTCCTAAAATATTTCGGAATACTATACGTGCGTGACACAACTTAAATCGCTCGCCCAACGAAATATGAATGCAATTATCACCTTTTCTGAAATACTTACGAGACGGTTCCAGCTTAAATCTTCATTTTCTTAACATTCATGCACGACACTTGGTACTATTTATACTCACAAACTGAAATGATGACGTCGAGGGAGTGCTGACATCCCGAGAGAAATGGACCCCGTTCAAACAGGAAAGTCCTCCAGGGGCGGTAATATGATACCTGCTGCGCTCGCGTTCAGTCCAAGACTGAATAATTTAGTCTCTGAACGGCGGGCATATCTTGCCGGGAACGACGTACGTGGCCGAAAATTTGGTAACAGGAAAAACGGTGATAACTTGTTTCGAAGGTTGAGTATATTAATCAACCACTAACGCTGCAATTATTGCGGCTCCAACAATGTCGGAAAATTCACACAAAGCTTCTGCTGATTGAGTTCTTCTCCAGGGTTAATTTGTAATATAAAAGTTTTCCTCTGAAGGAATTAAGTGAAATACGAGTTCCCTTGGACAAATAGTACAATGCTTATCTATGCCTGTGAACTTAGATTGTAAGGTTTCTGTTCATAAATCTTTTCATGGTGTGTAGAGGCGGTGCGACGTTCCGCATCCCCGGACATTTACATAATTTGAAAGTGATTATTTACATAATCCGCACTTTCAATGCGGATGCCACACGGATTTCCTAAATAATGCATTATTATAGTAAAAAGGTCATATTTACTTTTATTTCCTAAATAATTGGAAACCAATCACCTAAACTTCATGCCGTGTTTAATAAATACTTTTTGCAGAGCTTGTATGAAGTTTAGGATAAAATTGAAAACTGATCCGTATCTGCTTGTGCAAGGAGAGACTGGGTGCAACAAAAGTGAACATGCGGCGCTCTCAGAGGGAGTGTTGTCAGTTGTCACAGTGTCACATTATAAATTAGTTGAGGTCGAAGTGTACACTTGTATGCAGACGACGCAGTGAGGTTCGGGTCGTCTGCATACAAGTATTAAAGGTAAGTAAATAGCAGCCCTTACAGCATGGGTGGTGTCTGGGAAAAGAAATTGGAATTTTGCAAGGGTCTACAAATGTTCCCAAGCGAATACAAAGATATCTCTTAGTTAGTCCGCATTAAGGAAATATGTTCTACTTTTTGAAAAATGAGTTTACAGGCATGAGATACTCTATTTTACCTGTTGAAACCTTCAAAATAAATTAATATCGTATCATTCTCGTTTAGAAAGCAAGTGCTTATGGCTAAAAGTGTCTTTATTCAATCAATTTTTAACAAATCTCTTCTTCCAGTCTCTATATAAGAACACAAATTTAAACAGTTACTATTTAATCCATTTGACAACCAGTCTCGATAAAACTGGCGTAAAATTTTTTTTTCAATAGATCTTAACGTTGGCAGAACCACAAAAAAGGTGAGTAATTTCTGTGGTCACGCATTCTGCAATTGTGATGGATTTGTTGCCAGCACAACCTCGACCCCCAGCAAGGCATTCCTCTTAACACTCGTTTTATTTATTTTAAACGAACGGTTGAAGAAATTCTATCTTAATAATTCACTGATACGCAACGCTAACTGAGAACTGTTCCATACAAAAAGTAGCATTTCGCACATAGTTTTACTGAGGTCAAGAATGGAAAATTATTGCAAATTGACTGAAAAAATTACGTTGTGAACTAAATGTGTACGGAATGAATTACAAACCGCAGTGAGATGCTGCGAAGTACCTCTCTTATTCGGCTGTAAAATACGCTATATTCAGTTCAAAGTAGGCCAGTTTCAATATCATCTGTGGAGAAATTCTCCTTCAAAATTCTGAGAAGAAATAAATTAGTGTAAAAGTTGAAACGTTATAAGTCAGTAAATTACGACGCTTACGTGCCGACTTTCCGCCGAGCAATGGAAGGTTAAGGTTAAATGTTACAATTTTTTGCCTCCAAGTCACCCTTTGCATGCAAGATGGGGCCTCATAAAGCATTCTCAAGCCTCTTACGAAGGACTGGAATGATTTAAGTCGCTGGCTTCCAGTTTAGGTGGCCGTGCGCAGCTGATCTCGGTGCTCATTTTTTGCTGGCAGGACTCGCACCACAGCCCCTCTGAGACCCGGCCTGCTGGCCATATCTGTTCCAATAAATCTGCTCCATAAATTCAATATCTGTTCCAATAGATCAGTTACCTGCACACGAGTGGTCCAATGGCGTCGAACAGGGAAGAAAATGGAGTTAATTTCAACAGAAAAGACGGTCAATAGAAGAAAATGAGTGGTCGACCTCATTGTGAGGAACAAGAAAGAAAATGGACTTTATTAAACAGAGACGACATTCAATACTAAGAAACGTGAGGTAGAGTGCGTCGTGAGGAACAGGAAAAAAAGTAACTTAAGTTCTACAGAGATGACACTCAATACAACTAAAGGTATTTAAAAACCAAGCTGGTTTGAAAAGTATGGCGTACTTTTCCGAACGAGATTCAAATATCTCCTAAAAATCAATAACATTTGAATAAAGACGACAAAATCAATACCTGATCGTATGTAGCGCTCCAGAATGAAACAGGAATCGTCACTAGCCTTTAACTCAATATCTGTTCCTATATATTGATGGAAAAATAAAAACTTACTCTTAATTGACTTCATTGAATGGCAAAACAGATTTTAAAAATTTTCAAAATGCTCACCTGAGACTCAATTACTCAAGAGAATTTTCTAGCATCCGATTTAAAGAATTCTTTCCAAAGTATTCCGACCAGTATTGAATATGTCGAAGTTTGACTCCTGTATGGATCCTATTAAAGCTGTATGGAACTTAAAAGAAACGTCATATCATAAAACAGTTTTCCATCAAGTGGGAAGTCTCAGATGGTCGTCCACCAAAGAGGAAAGTATAACAAAATATAAATATTGTGGATAATGGATAACAAAAGATGAAAAGATTTCGTGGTAAATCACGTCTATGAAAGAAAAACATAATTTATTCCAACAGAACGCGCGCACAGCAACACTGAACTTTAATTGCCTCATAAATATCTGTTCGATACCTCGAGACGGAGTTATGCCCTTGGGAAGGAAAACGAAACACGATATTCCTATACAGGATAGCGCAGAAAAAAGCATTTTCAAATTAGCTTATTTTACAAATTAATAAAGCTTTATGTTTTCTGAAAATATGTTTTTATAAGTGTACTCTTTTGCAAACGTAATTTTTATTCGAAAGGTGGGAGGGTAATTGGGTAATTATACCAGACGTTCTTTCATTTCTTTCTACCATTACTTGCCGTCTTCTTCGTATTCCTGCCATAACTCCTCTAACCAAATCCTGATTTCCTGTCAGTAAATTAACATTATTTTCAATTCTTTCGTTTAAATCGTCTGTTTTTTCTAGAGGGGAGACGTATGCTTTGCACTAGAGGTGTTTCTACTAGGAAAAATTGCAAGGTGCCAAGTCCGGTGATCTGGGGGGCCATTCAGTTGGATGTTTCGCACGCAATAATGCGTGCGATCTGTGAAAATATTCTGTACCAATTCCCGCACTGCACGACTTCTGTTGCTCTGCAGCGCCCTCCTCAATCCACCACAGCCTATTTCATCTTGTTCAGTAAATTTGACGCAGTTCGGTAATATAAGAAAAAATTGTGCTTCGTCGAGCAAGTACTTTTTTCCTTTTGTTTAACTCGCTGTAGAATTTACAGTTTTAACCTTTTTGAATTTTCAATAAAATAGCAGCCTCAATTAATGTATTGAACTGTTTTTTAGGAAACGTCGGACTTTAATAGCGTGTAAAATATACTAATGTGAAAAGGGTTTCCTTTTACAGGGCTACCTTGTGTAGGCGGCACATCAGTGTGACCAGGGATGCGGTACCCGAACTAATTACAACGTTTCCAAAGCTCTTATTCCCGCCCTTAACCTCTGTGGCATTACTGAACATCTCACGTCAAGCGAACACTCAAAACAATTTTTAAACTCATGAGGAGCTCGGTGCCAGACAGGCGAAGATCCTGTGGCTTGAACTTCCGTTTTCTGTGGCACCACTTTCACNGTTGTCCCTTGAAGTAAATGGTGAAACGAACATGTGCTTGTCAAAATTTGCGCAGCGATTACTCAAAGTCTCTTTTGGCGTTTTCGATTTCGTGGCACAAAGCGCCCCGCATATTAGTAAATTTTACGAATGTATGGTAGCATACGATTTTAAACTGTCTATCTATTCCGTCGATCAGAATTAAACTGTTTTATGGTCAATTGGTATTATAGGTACAAAATATTAACATCCAAATTCCGATGTATGAATTCGGTGTATGTACGCATGCATTTTTCGTGAAACGCAGTATGAAGCAAGTCTCATTGCTCGGGGGCCTACATCGAGGTTGCATCGTGCTGGAAATAAATTAATATCACCAGAGAGGTGGCATCCAACCTGAGGAGTATACGCCATACAGGGAGGCTATTCGATTTTTCAGGGGGCAATTAACGGGAATGAAAATTTCAGATGTTATTTTGAGTATATATTTCCTTTGGAATGGAAGGGGGTATCAGTACTACGAGGAACGTGGGGACAAAAAGGTTAATATTAAGCCCTGCCCTGGACTGACGGCAGAGCCACAAGAGAACTTTACAGCCTCTGTGACCAGCCACACTGTCACGTTTTTTGGGCTACGATGATCAGAGCTTCTGCGGCAGCTTCTCGGACACCCTCCGAGTGTAGAGTCATTGGGGACGCATTCCCTACTTTGTGGAGTTGAAAGGCTTAAGTTATAATGTATTTTAAAGCTAAATTTCGTCTAAATCTTGGGATGAGAAGGACAGAACATTTATAAGAAGGACCTTTATTAATTCTGATACGCTTTACTGTTAGGTTTTCAACGGCTTACAACTACTAACGTGGTGAGGGATGTGAAGAATGGATGGTTCAAGCTTCCTTTTCCAAGAGAAGTACTCCCTAGGTTACATGAAATACCTTGCCTGAGCCAGGATCGAACCCTAAACGTTCCGGCAGCGAGGCTATCACGCTAACCAGTACGCCATGGAGCCAATAAAAACACAAAGACATGAGTTAACTGTGTTCGGGAGTTTTATCATAGCTGACAAATTAGGATTAGAGTATTTTTCCGAATTTATTGGTGTGAAATCAGAAGCAAAAAATTGTTACGGGAATCACCCTGAGTTATTTTATGTAATAAATAATTAATAAATAGTACTCGTCTTATCGTGCGGAATTCTATTTTCCGCAGAAAGACTAAGACGTAAATCAGTGTCGTAACGAGCAGAGTATGCGATTGTTTGGATAGCGATGTTGTGTCAAAAGTGAAAATCCAATTTGTTGTGTAATTTAGTGATGTTTTGGACGTTTTGTGAACGCATAACGAAAAATTGCTTGTATTTTTATGCTGCTTCGTTCCCGTGCCCCTTGTAATCTTCGAAAATCTGTTAAGTTGTAAAAATATTTCTGCTATACCTTAATTTGTATGATTTGTTTATTTTCGTCCTTAGCAAGGTTGCAATTTTACTGAAATGACTTTCCTCAATGTTTATTTTTTATATGGCATTAAAATGAATAAAACATATTAATTTAAAGAGAATAAAAGATGCACACCTTGTATTTGTGATGGTGTAATATCTTGTTAGGTTACACTTCAGTTCTAATAAACTGCTGGGTTAATTTTCTTTGTCATGAATAGCTGTATAGTATAATTAAATTTGGCTTTTCAATTTTAAACATTTGATGGCACAGTCATTTTTTATTTTTTGGGTGCCAGCTTATGACTATTTGTTGTGTGTAATAGGAAAAGATGGCAAGCCTAGTGCTTGTCAATGAATGGGACAAGTGATTTTTATTATTTCACAGAATATAATCATATTTGTTTTACATTTACCTGCTCAGCAAATTTTTCTGGCATATTGAATGAGCAACTCAAATAATGTTGAGTTGAGACTTGAGACCTTTCAGATACCCATATCAAAATTGAACTATTAATTGATGCTTATTCTTATATTCATAGTGCTAAAATATAATATGATTCAAGAAGATAGAAGATAAATTTAGATAAATTGGTAACATGTGTGAGATGTTTATTGGTGATACAAATATTTTTGTTTGGATTTATGTTGGAAAATTAGGTATTTTGCATTTTAGTTTGTGTTATTTTCTTGCATGAAGTTGAAAAAAGTAAAAAATTTGTTCTTGTTCTAGGTTATACATAATGTATGATTTATATTGGTTCATTTTTTCTAGTTTTCTGCAAAATTTTGCTCAGTAAAATTGCATTAGATGTTGTAAATATGTTGTTTACAGCTTATAAAGGAAGTGTATGAGTTTTAATTGCAATCCATATGCAGCAATATTTTAATTTAAATGTGACATCTTGATTCAAACAGGGCATTATGTCAATTGAATACATTCAATTCCTGGGCTAGCGTTCTACTCATAAAACATGAAATTGCAGGAACAAAATTACTGCGCCTGTGTACAAGGATAAAATGCACACTATTTATGAACTTGCCAAACTGTCTTGTCTTTGGGAAGGCTCAGTGCCAAGGATTTGCAAATGAGACTGAACACAGCAATATTCACTTTGTGTTCTGCAAATACCTGTAAATTTTAATCACCTGAAATGATAATATATATTTAGGTTGTTTTTAGACTCAAAAAATTATGTAATAAACTGAAATCCTTACTAAACAAATTTTATTAATTGTTGTATTACCCCTGCGTATAGAAATGGCTGCCATGCTATTTATATGAGGGGTAGATAATTATTAATAAAGGTTCTACAGCCAACCCCAACCTACATATAATATTGAAAATCTATGGTCTGTGACCTTTTCAATTTTGCTTTGTCAACCTTAGCAGCACCAGTTTAAAAAATTGAAAATGTTGCTATTTGACTGATATTTATTTGATTTTATAATGAATCAATTTAAATGTTTGCTAAACCAAGTATATGGTATAGATTTCAAATTTTATTATTCAAATTTTAAATTTGAAAACTTCTATATATTCTAAGCACTATGGCACCTATAATACAGTGTGGGTCACCTGTCCCAAGTTGCCCTGGGTGTCCTGAGTAGCCCCACATGACAGTACCATAATTACTTTCACATCATAGATGAGTTCTTCATAATTTTTTTTTCCAGAAACTTTTAGATGATGTTATATTTATGGTATGATTTGCACCAAAAAGCCCTTGCATGACAGTACCATAATTACTTTCACATCATAGATGAGTTCTTCATATTTTTTGTTTCAGAAACTTTTAGATAATGTTATATTTTTGGTATGATTTGCACCAAAATGACATCTGTTGCTCCTGAGGACTCTCTCATACCAAGAGAGCTGCAGTACAAAGTTCTCGTCATTGGCGAGTTTGGTGTTGGTGAGTTCCCAGGTGTTGTTTTTTCTCAGGTTTTGTCGTGCTTAATTTTGTTCTACAATGATAGCATAGCTTAATGCAATGTGTAACTAGTTTTAATGGAAAAATTACAAGGCTGAAAACTCAAATAAGCTGCTATTTCTCATCAATTAAATGTCTAAAGTTTAGTGTAGGGTGTTAATAATGCACTGTTAACAAAAGCATATCTATGTATTAATATAATTGTAACTATATATGTATCTATGTGTGTCACACCCTTCATCAATAAGTACTAAGATCATTGTGGTATCCATGTTACAGCTTGATCATACACTTCCACTCTTGAACTCATAAAGATTCTGACCCGTAAATTATTTGCGGATCCTACCAGCTAGTTTAAAATGAATACCATTATTACTGGCACATTTGATGGATATCTCTTATGCAGCAATATCAATTGGGACAAAAATTGTAATATATCATATGTGCCAAATCACAAACAACTCATAAAAGTCAAGTCGCAATAGGTGGGGAGACTGCTGACCTTTGTGTAGTATGCACTAATAAATATAATAAGTATTCAATAAAAAAAGGAAATGCAGTGTCTAGCATGGTAGCTTAGTGTAACTTTTTCATGCTCTTTTTGTAATTCATGTCTAGGTTGATTAAATTCCACATTTGATGTTTCAGAAAGATGAATGATATTTTTGGTATAATTATAGATGGGGCTTCAAGAGTTCTATCTCTCATGCCCATTTTGCTTTTTTAAATTTTTACACCTTTGCAATCTTTTTCAATAAACTTGCTATTTTTATGTACAGGGGATCCTGTTTGCGAAAAAAACTTAGGTCATAAATTCCCCATTCTCTATAGTCCATACTAAATAGTTGCTATTCTGCTCTCTTGCTATCACATTTATTTGGATGGGGAGTTTTAAACTGACTAATATTCTAATTTTTTGTTGTAATATTCTACTCTGCGATACCCTTCCAAAATACATGATACATATTTTTTGTGCCACAACAGGCAAAACTGCCATCATTCAGCGGTACACCAAAGGATACTTCAGCCCAAATTACAAGCTTACAATTGGAGTTGATTTTGCTGTCAAGACACTCACCTGGGACACCCATACCAAGATAAACCTCCAGCTCTGGTGACTAGCTAATTTTACCTTGATGCAAAGTGCTAACTTGTTGACCTGTAGGGTAAATATGTCAATTTTCATCAAGTTTGAAAGTTCTGTGTGATTATTTTCTGTTGCTCATTTTTGCATTACAGTTTTGTGGCATCATTACCTATTCTATTATGTTGTACAGTTCTCCATGTGTACTAACTGTTTGCAACAGTTAAGATGCTCAAGAAATTGAAGGTTACTGGAGGATATAAGTTTGCATGTGTGATTCTGTTAGTTGTTTAAAACATTCAGAGAGAGTTTAGCTGTGATCTAAAAAGTGTAGAAAGTGCTTATATGGTAAAATTAGTCAAGTGTTGTTTTCCTACAATGCATTGTATGAAATTAAAAGTTCAATATCTTGAATAATATGGATTTTGTCATTGATAGTATATTTTTTATAAAATATAAATTGTATCGCATTGTAATGTTACTTTTTTTTATTCTTTAGGGATATTGCTGGCCATGAACGATTTGGACAGCTCACTAGAGTGTACTACAAGTATGCGTAAGTGTGCTACTAGTATTCATGGATGTATTGAAAGTATTTGTAAGTGTATGTTGCAAGTATATGTAAGTGTAGTGCATGTATTTGTAGTATTTCAAGTTTGCATAAGTGTACTTCAAGTATTCATACTTCTAATGTGCTAGAGATATGCATACTACAAGTATGCATAAGTGTACTACAAGTACTTCTACATTCAGTTTGCTACAAGTATTTGCACAATGAGTTCACTATTGTATGTATAAGTGTGCCATAAATATAGAACATATGTGTTTGCATTAATGGAATCAATAAAATTACAATTTCAAACAATTGTCATAGTGATGTTAGTTTATTTTAAATTTGGTTGAGGTTGGATGTTTTGATAACAGCATGACTGCCTGCATGCCTGAAGATATGGTGTTCACAAATGTTGCCTCTGAGCTGTGGACTGCCAGTGTAGAGTGAGTCTAAGCCAGCTTAGAGTGAGACTCTCTGAGCTGTGTCTTCCAATCTTAGACTACTTTAAACTCTAGGTTGAGGCTCACAAATTCGAAATTCCATCATTAAGTACCTGGCACCCGGCATAATTTGAAATTGCCTGATTATTTAAATCTACGGGACTGCTGTTATGAAAGGGCATTGCTGTGCTTTGTTTTAAGGTGAATATTCAAGGACCACATGTGGTCTGGCTCAAAAGTTACTATATTTGGCAGGTTCCATGTGTAGATGTGAATTTTTGGATTTAAATCCCTAGCATGTCTGGGTGTTTTCTCATATAATTTTTGAAGCGTAGACTATGTGCGTGTTCTTGAGTGGTTGGCTGCAGCAGCTTGAGAGACTGTTGTCAAGCTTTGTTATTATTAGCATTGAGTTACCAAGTCAGGATTCTGGAAATTCTGTGATCATCTTTTGTTTTTGGGTCATAAATAGTTTACTAGACATTGTTAGGTTACCTCAGCTGTAGATGGGCCTTTGAGACTTCCATTTTTCTTGTCCACTTTGCTTTTCCAATTTCCATACATTTACTATCTCTTCTTTGCTTTTTTCCTCTCCATTATTAACTTGCCATAACTAAGTGCAGGAGATCCTATGTGGGAATACACCTTGTGCTTAAATTATGTTCTTTGTAGTCTATACTAAATGGTTCCTTCTCTTTGAATCACGTTAATTTCATTAGGGAGCTTTAATCGGCTGTAGTTGGACAATTTACTAGACCATAAGTATTTCATTGGAGTCATGTCATGTGCTAAATGTTTCATTTGTCTGTCTGCAGGGTAGCGGCACTTGTGGTGTTTGACGTCACTCGACCCTGCACACTCGATGCCGTGGCAAAGGTGAGTGACTGAATATTACGAGGTATTGAGTGAATGTTTTGAAGGGTACTTTATCAGGAAATTTCTTCACTACTTCAGATTATCCATGGTACATTTTTATAGGCATTTGTGGAATAAAATTACTTATACTATCATCAGAATGCAGAAAACTATGCTAATGTTAACTTAATAGATGTATGTTTGCATTAATCCTTTCCAGTTTTCCTCTTGGTGTAGCTTGTACTTCCGAACACAAATTCCCTTAGTTTTTCATCTTCACATGGGGGCTAATTTTGTGTCTGAAGTTTGGGTTATATAACACATTGATGTGAGGAGCCTCTGTAGAAATTAGAATTTGGCTCCTTGATCTTGAGAAAGCATTTCTTTACACTGGACACATACACACATTCTATGAAAAAGTTGTAACGATTAACGTCATTGACATTAACAATTGAGGTCTTAACAATTTGGTTGCAGGTGGGGGGCTTGAATTAGACAAAAACAATTGAGTTCAACATTATTATCTATTATTATTATGGGACTTTTGTCTTCTTAATCCAGTTCTCCTGCAATTTTATAATAATTATTTTGCATGATAGATTTAGTATGACGAGAATTCTTCAATTCCCTACATTGAGGCTAGAAGTCACCTCATAAACTCCTCAGACTAAGAACATAAAGCATTCTGATCATCTGTAAATGAGAGTTAGGCCACAAATCAGTTGAACTTGGGGTAGAAAGCAACCTACAGATCTGTTAGACTAAAGGTAGAATGCATGGGAGACAGAAGAAGTCCCGCAAATCTGTTGAAGACAAAAGAAATCTTACCAGCCTGTTTATTGAAGACGGAAGGAATCCCACAAATCTGTTGATTGAAAATAGACAGAATCTAGCGTATCTGTTGATTGAAGACGGAAGGAGTCCCGCAAGTTCATTGAGTCGAATAAAGAAGGGTTAGCACAAACGCCCTAAACTGAAGATAGATGGCACCCTATAAACACTTTCAACTGAGAATAGAAGTCCCTCACTAATCCTTCAAACCTGAGGCTGGAAGACACCCTGTACATAAAGGCCTTTAGTAATGTGTGAACTCGTACAACAATGACTCAACATTACAGTCGGTGCGAAATGTGTGCGTGAGACGGTGTCGAACTGAGACCATGAAGCGTCCGACCAAACCGTTCAGCTGGAGTCAAAAGCCACTCATAAATCGAAAAGTTATGTGCGAACCCCTACGGTGATAATTCAATATTGCTGTGTATTTCAACTGATACTACGTAGTATCAGTTGGGCTAGAAGGCCTTCACGAGTTTAACGGTATTCACGCCTAAAAATACAACGGAACATTTACAGTGGGTGCGAGACGTGCGCGAGAAGGTGACGCAGAGCAGCGGGGACGGCGCGCCGGTGCCGGTGGTGGTGCTGGCCAACAAGTGTGACGTCATCTCTGGGGAGCACGAGCGCCGCCTCTACGCCTCCACCATCGAGCAGTTCTGCCAGCATCACTCCATCGATGCCTGGTTCCTCACGTCTGCCAAGGAAGGCATCAACATCGGTGCGTGGCCGAGCTAGCGTTGTGTGTGTGCTCTAATAGAAGACATCTTTCCCAGCATTTTTTGACAAGCACGTTCTTTTTGTTCAGGGGGTTTTTGATATGCTTTTTAGATGTGTGAGTTCACTCGGAAATGGTTGGCGTATACCGGGAGGTGTCTAAAAAGAACTATTAAACTAATTCTAAACTTTTTTTATTCAAAAATATAAAATTTGGTGAGTTCGCTCGCGCTTAAGGTGAGGAATACCGATTAGGTCAAAACGAATTAACTTATCTGTGTTGGAGAAGGAGTCGAAATGTATTTTCTGGTTCATACGGAATGTGTTGCTTGAATATGTGTAGATTGCCTGTTCTTAAAAATTCCACAGTAGCTAAATGGTCTCTTTATCTTCCCGCCCTCTTTGTGTCCCAATTAATGTGGATAGGGAGCTTTAAAGTAGCTAAGTAAGTAATTAATAATCAAGTCGCTCGACCCGATCTGAGTCGGACAGCTCGTGCACTGCCACGCAGCTCCGCAAAAGCAGGGCTTGTTGGTGTGTCAGATTCTTCCCAGTCATCTCGCCCTCGTGACATCTTTCGAGGCACACACGCGTTCTCACGTGGACTGGAGGGAATTTTGGTGGAGCCAGAGGCAGTAAAGGGTGTTTACGATGATCATTTTGTCATGGTGTTTGTTCTAAGCTAGTCAAGATCCGAGGTATTTTGGAGGTAATCTTGTGGCAGTAAACGACTTAAAAAATGTATCTTTTTCCTAATGCAATTTACTAAAAATGCACTTGACTTGACGAAAAGGGAAGGTCGTTGTGCTCCATTAAAAAAATGGCAGAAAATGTTAAAATGCAGTTTATTTCGCTGATTCTCAGACCAGACGATGAACTGGCTGGTGTCGCACATCCTGGCCACTCGGCGGTCGTCTCAGCTACCCCCTCTGCAGCCCCCGCCCCCCCTCAGCAC
>VOMN01098408.1:0-16315 GCA_014899125.1 Orchestia grillus | reverse complement strand
TTTCTTCGATGAGGAAGGAGGAGATAGAGAAGTTGAATCTCGGGTGCGAAGCGTGGCCCCTCCCTCCCTCCAGAGGGTGCCAGAGTGCTCTGGCTCCTCCAGACCCTGAGTAGACGTATGCACGGCTGGGTACTGGCCACCTTCCATCCCATGCCGAGCCTTGCACGAGCGATGTGGGTCACCAGCTCACGGTATGAAGCGCGGTCGAGTCCTGCGTACCGATTTAAAGCAATGCTCTGCGTCCGGTTGTTCCAGGTTGATATTCATTCTTAATCGAATAATACGGCATCACTGTAAATTGTACAGCAGATCATCTATCCGCAGCTTTGAAAGTTTGCGTAAGTATTCTGTTGAAGCTCAATTAAATTAACGGGTCTTCGATAGGCTGGGCGTCATGACGCTCGTTTGAGAGGTCAATTTGGATCATTATTTGTGGTCAAGTTTTGATCACGTGCATTATGAAGAGTGTTTCTGTGCCTCTATGTACCTAAGCTTCAGTTTCGAACGCACTATACGCATTTGCTCACACCTGAAGAGATAATTCATTCGGTTTGAGTCTACGCTCGTGAAGTTGGCGCGTTGCTTAACTGCAGTTCTCTTCAGTTCGAAACCTCAGTTAAATGCTTTCCTTCGCGTTCATATTTATCTGCCCTGACATGAGGTTGAACCGGAAACGTCAGAAACTGCTCGGGGCATTTCTGTGAACATCGGCAGATCTGAATTGAACTATTTTCAAGTCGCGTACCGGAATTTATATTCAAATAAAATAACAAGCGTTTAATTAACACTAGCGTTGCATCACTGTAAGATTATAAAGATAATTTTTAAACTTATTCAAAGAACATTTATTTTATCAAGTTTCAATGATCGTTTTGCAGAAAGTGAGTGTCGTAACTTGTGTTTCGTATATTCAAGTTTAATAATTTTCTCCACTGCCCCTTGTCGATGAGACAATATATGTTGGTAATTAACTTCAAGAGAAGGGAAAGGGAAGTGCTGTCGTATGTTTTGAGACTGATGCTTCTCAGAGTTAATAGTTATTTGGATTTCATTGAGATGAAAGAGATTTATATTGAAATATGGACGAATATGTGAATAAAGTTTAAATTTAATGATTAAGGTATTATTCGTTTTTCATATTTTTGCTCAGTAGAAACAACAGTGCATTGAAATGAGCCAAAAATCCCTTCGCTCATGGAGGCAGTTTATGCTTAGCGCTTCAGAAAGCCTTGCAGCTCCCATGCGTAGACTTGGTTTCCAAATCTTGAAAATCTTGCATTATAAGCAAAACCGTTCTTCGTTTGTCATTCGTAAGAACTTCTTAGCAATTATTTGAAAACTTAATTTGAAGTTACTGAGAATCTTGCATTGTAAGAACGCTTAAAAAACAGTTCTTAATTTGTTGTTCACAAGAAGTGAGCCAATAAAAAGATTCCCTCAAGTTCCACCCCCTGCAATGCCTCGCCGCGTCAGAGAGGCCAGCGTGGGAATCCCTCTCTGCCTTATCAGATGAAGGGGCTGCAGCAGCGGAAACATTTTCCTTATTTAATATTGTCTGTGAGGAGGAATGAATTTGGTGAGCAATTTACGACGCGCATGCGTGATAGGAATTCATTATGAAGAGGTCCATGGGCGTCTGTGGGGCCTCTTTGGCGCAGCTGCGGTGCCGAGTAGCTTGGTGTGGAGGGCACAGCGTGCCTCTCCGGCCTTTTATTTTATGCAGGAAATTTACTAGTGCAGCTAGTGCTCGATGTGCTCGTGTGTCAGAACTTTTTATTCACGGTTTAACTTGTGTTCAAAATTCGTAGTTCCAAGTTTGTATTCAAATTCGTTTTTTTTGCGTCACGAGCACGTATTTCGAATACAAGGGGTTGAAAATGTTGAGTTTAAACCAAAACGTGGTTTCAGCAAGAACGGCATAAAAATATCGAGGACTTCCTGTATGTATGTATAGTTGTATCTCTTTTTGACGGACTAATTGAAGGGGAAAAATATTCGTTGACGTGAATATTAAGCAAGGGACTATTCTGCACTTTGGTGTCGGATATTCTGGCCTATGGAATATGCATACAGATTTATAGATTTTGTCTTGCTGCGTTTGATATATATCCGTTACTATGTATTGTTTCTACCATAGAAGAGAAGTTCAAGTATACTCTCAGAATTCGTCAGATGGTGGTTGAAAAGGGTAAATTTGTATGAAATTGTGTTACTTTGCAAATGATTCAAGCAGTATTTGATGTTGGTAGAGTAGCGTCTACTGGGTAAGGAAAGAACAAGTACGTTTCTTGAAAAATGCTTTATGTAGACATATACAGGGTGATCAAACGAAGTGTAGACAGAAATTTATTGAAATAACTCTTTATTACAACAAACGCAATGATAATTTTTCTACTCGAAATAATAACAATTACAGTGCTGTGAACATTTTCCCTCAATATTCAATAAATCCACCACTAGCCTTCACATCGGTGTGTATCCACTATCGGTATCCTAAATACGTGTTGTACGGATATTTTCTGGTGAGGTACCTTTCCAACATTGCATGATTTTAGCCTTGAAAACATCAACAGTGATGATTGAATAACAGGCTCTACTCTCAAGTATGCCCCGCACACTGAAGTTCATGGGTTTAAATCTGAGAAAGAAGGAGACCATAATTCCTTGAACCAGAAACCAGCCATATTGTTCCTATACCAACTTTGAACGAGGCTGGTCGTACGGGTTGTGGCTCCATTCTGTTGAAGAGTAATTCCAGGTTCATCAAATGGATAGATCACAGGAATCAAATTGTTCTTCAATAAGTTCAGATATAAGAGAATGCGCTGGTTAATATTTACCTTTTCTTCGATGGGCATGAGCCGACTTTTTTTGCCCTATCAAGGTCACCCAACCCCAAAGTGTTACAGAAGTATTTTCACAGGGATGTCTTACTTAGTGTTTGCGTATATATAGTCATTTTGGTCTTTGTGGATTGCTTGTACAGTGAATAATTTCCCCCTACATTTTTTTCTATTGTGGTTTTAATGAGTTGGGGTGTCCTAACTGACTGAGTTGGAGTATTTCCAGCTCTTGGCAGGGGCGGTCTGTTCTCTCCAAGATATTTCACGACCTTATAACCTGTTCACGCGAGGCATCAGAAGTCTAAAATTTCTCCGGGCTTCCTCCCTATCTTATGCAGTTCACTAATGGCCTTGCTAATTTTCCTCATATATACCAAATATAAAAAAGGAAAAACAGAAATACGCGTTACACGCGTACTACGGTAAAATTTAGTCCACATATCTTAAATAAAGTTTATTTAACATGTTCCCTTCAGTAAGCATAGGATAGGCCATAGGCAATAGGGCTAGCTTAGTCATGTTTGTCTGTCTTGTGCTATGAGGACTAGAGTCCCCAGGTAAACATTGTTAGGATATCTCAGCTTTAGCCTAGCCTTCGGACTTCTATCTTTCGCGCCCACTTTGCTTCTTTCCATTTTCATGCCTTCTTCACTGATCAATTTTCATCTTTTCTTCCTCTTCCTTCTTAACTTGCTGTTTCTATGCGCGGAGGATCGTATGTGGGAACACACCTTGTGCATAGATTCCCCGTTCTCCTATGTCTTCACTAAATGTTTCTTTTTTCAGTGCAAGATAGTCTGAGTTACTGAAGTGCTGTTATCCTTCCTACTACTACTATTTAGTGTGTTGCTTAATGATATTACAAAAAGTGTGTACACCTCGCTTGCACACGCTGTACACGCAGGAGTTTGGTAAACAAAGCGAGCGCCTAGCGTTTTAGTAACAGAACTTTGTAGTATCAAAAAAACTGTCAAAAGCTTGCTTATGTTTGCTTTTATTTTTTATTATTATTACTTGCTATGCTTTACTAAAATCGTTTCTTTCCTGATATCAGGAGAAGGTAATTAAAATTTATAACGATGATAGATCTATTGGGCTGTGAAAGAGGTGAGGTTGTTGTGCTCGTACGGCAGGTGCTAGCGTAACGAAAGCAGCCGAAATGTTTTGCGTTCCAAGAAGCACTGTCTCGAAAGTAATGAGAGACTTTGAGAAAAATACCTTTATTAATTCCAACATATTTTACCGTTGGGTTTTCAATGCCTCACAACTACTGGCGTGGTGAGGGATGTGAGGAATATGTGGTTTAAGCTTCCTTTTCTTTTCCAAGGGAAGTACTCCCTGGTTACGTGAAAATGCCTCGACTGAGCCGAGACTCGATCCCAGGTCCTCTCGGTTACGAGGCCATCACGTTACCAGTACGCCACGGAGCCCACACTCCGAATGTGGAAAAAATCTACATTGTAAAGGTGGGAAACACCTACACTTAGAAAGTGGAAAACCTACACTTCGAAAGCGGAAAAAGCCTACACTCCAAAAGTGGAAAATACCTACACTCCGAAAGTGGAAAAAACCTACACTCCGAAAGTGGGGAAAAAACCTACACTCCAAAAGTGAAAAAAACGACACTCTGAAAGTGGAAAAAGACTTAACTCCGAAAGTGGAAAAAACCTACACTCCGAAAGAAAACCAAAGGTTTTGAGTATGGACCTTCGATCTCTTTCGCGAGTTGTTGGGAAGGATCACAAAAATAGAGGTCCTATATTACTACACAGCTATTTTTTGTACGAGTCTATACTTCGTAGAATTCAAGCAATAATTTTTACCGATGGCTCTCCTTTCTCGTAATAAAATAAATTTGTCTGACATTTTAAGGTATTTTCATCTCCTTATCTAATCCCTGTAGAACTTGCAACTTATGTAGCATAAAAATAATTACGGATGAGTCATTCCAAGAGTAAGTTTAATAATACCTCAATTTTTCCACTTTATTTTGACTCGAGTAAAATGGACAAAGATTCTGAAAATGAAGTAAACTGACTTCCAACGAGACGGTATCTATCTCACCTTTAGCTTTAAATTGCTTAAATTTGAAGTTCATATCTGTCTGAGGGATGTGGACATTTGAGAGGTTGTGCTTGCTGACAGCCTGTGGGAGGTACTCACATGTACATGGTTTAAAAAATGTCATTTAATGATTTGATGCAACCTGAAAACCCGCGGTATTGTGAGAGTGGTGACAGCGTCATGGCTGTATAAGATGGTGACAGCGTCATGGCTGTATATGATGGTGATTGCGTTATGGCTGTATAAGATGGTGACTGCGTTATGGCTATATAAGATGGTGACTGCGTTATGGCTGTATAAGATGGTGACAGTGTTATGGCTGTATAAGATGGGGATTGCGTTATGGCTCTATAAGATGGTGACTGCGTTTATGGTGGTGCAAATGCTGACGGCTTTGTGGTGTGAGGTGGTGACAGCTGAATGATGGTAGAAATTGTTACAGTGAAGGAGACAAAATTCCTAAGACTCCCTTTCCCGTAGAAGCAGCCAACGTTTTTGGTAGCTGGAGAATTCTACAGAAACTAACACGAAATCTACGTACAAAAATCTGTGCGTAGATCTGCTGGGCTTTCATAGCAACGGAAGGCGTTATGGCAGGCTGAATTCTTGGTTGCCTTGTGTGTTTATTCTAGGATAAAAAAACAGAACCTGTTGGCCTCGCATCCTCTGTACTTTTTGTTGTCTCTCGTTGCCTGGAGTCTCTCAAAAGCCATATTCTCTTGCTTTATCATGTCAAGCTGTCGGGCTGTTCATGTTGCGAGCCTCTGGCGCCTCTCGCACGTGCAGTAAAACTCTTCCATAATCGTGGGAATTAGCCGCCGCTGCCGCAAGATCTCCCTTTTTAATATTCATAGTCAATTTAAAGTTTTTAGCTATTCTCAGATGCCTCGTAGGAATACCAGTACGGACGAGTCCACAATCGAGATTGGTATGTGCTTGCGCCAGGAGGTATTCGCCGGCAGAAACCAAAATAAACACTCAGCTCGCCAGCACGATTTTGTTCTTGCCTTATAAGAAAAAGGCGATCCGCCCGACGGTTACTTCGCGTTCTGCAGACCTTTGAGCTCTCACGAAGGCTCCAAAAAATTCTGGACCATTACGCGCGAATTGAATGTGCTTTCTCATAAAACTGTGCGGAACCCTGGACTTCAGAGGAGTTTAGGCGAGGTGAACGTATAGTTTTACGTCACAATGAAAAGGTGATGAAGATAAAATGAGGATTATTGTCTTCTATAAAAGACTAACTGCCCACTCTCGACCGTCTCGCCATCTTCAGAAGACGCAGTGGACTCGTGCGCCAGTTTGCGCTGCCTACGCCAGTCGTGGTAGGCGTTGTGACTCGGTCAATTACATTTATCTTGCCTGATTCAATTTACTCACACCAACTTGCGAAATTCGATCATCATACAGTCCCACACGGTCGATCTAAATCACAACTATGTTAAGTGAATCGATCAATCTCCTCAATCTTGCGTGACTCGATCAGTCGGGTGCCTCAATCTAAGATAAATCGGTCACAAAAATGCTTCCTCGTGGGCGACCAATCAACACAATCTTGTGCAGCATCACTATGAAGATTGCGTGGCCACGTGACACTTCTTTCCACGTTTAGGGATTTGAAAAAATTCAATCCCAACTATCACGCCTCTCCAGGATTTCTCGGAAGGAGAATTCACTATTTTCGGAATTCTATGTTTTGAAAAATATTTTTTTGAAGAGGTTGTTTAAGAAGCAAGTACGTATTTAAAACAGCTATGAGTAGCTCACCTGCAGAAAAAAGTCACCTTCGCAGGGATGTTCAAGCGACGCAACAATTCCCATCTCGTCCCGCCAGAATAATCATTTTTATTAGGACTGAGCAACGTTTTGCATGAACTCCAAAATGCGTCTCTTTCATGCTTTCGATGCAAGATCCTCGAGTTTTATTCCGAGGGATATTGTTAATGAAAAAATGAAGCAAAAAATCGTCAACGATGTGTCTAAAGTAAATCCTACAATCTACGGATGTCCGACTCCAATTTCAACTTTGTAAGTTTTAATAACTGTTCATCCATATATATGAATTCGACCTCACTCCATGCACGGTTCCGACTCTTAAATTTTGCCACGAAATTCAATTTATTTTCATTGGCATGTGAGCTCTGTATCTAACAGAATTATTTAGCTTTACTGTGAACTTTGTGCGAAGAAACCATGGATTCCTGCTGCATCATTTATACAGCGCCTGAGAGCAGGGCGCATATCAGTCGAGACGGTTCAGTGAAGTGCCGTAGCTGTTAGGCGACTCTGCAAAACTCGGACTTGCAGTGCCACTGTCACCTCCCTTTCTGTAGAAATAGCTGACACTCGTTCAATTTCAGCAGATTCTCCACTCGAAGAATCTCTCCTTCGACTTCTGTGGTGGGTTTTCTGTCGTTGTCAGCCTGAGACATCTCTCCACTGCGCACTTTGTGCTGTTGCATGGTGTTTGTTTCGCTCAACCTGCGACCATTTCACCTCTTCAGTGAGAAGTTGATGGATGCCCAACGCTTAAAATGACTGCGATACGCTGTGAGTTAATTCCTGTCAACTTGGATGCTTGAGATTCAGATGCTTCCTTTGCTTTTTGCTATCTGACTCACGTAACTCTGGCAGCGACTTCAAAAGCTGATGTCTGTTCCAGCGTTGACTGTTTCTCTCGACTCGGTGTCATCACCAGTTAAGCCAAACATGACCTCGAGCCAACATTGTTGGGGCATGTCAAGGTGGGTATTTTTAAAATTTAGCGCTCTGCCGTGGACATGTCAGGTCTCTCACCAGGCTGGGTATGATGAGCTGATTGGAGAGACGAATACCTCGAGGGGCGCCAGGTGCCCACGAGCGCCAGAGCTCGGCGCCGACCCAAAAAAGACGAGGTGCAGGACTGGGGTTCGAATTTTGCGTTTCTATGGTAGATTCGACGAGTGTTCAGTCATCTTCGTTAGAATGAGTGAGGGCTCCGAGTTATAATATATATGACTGATGCTGATTTTTTCTCTAGCGCTAAAATAGAGCTTCGAGATTATGTCATTTAGTGACCACTAATGTATTATTTCTAGCACATTTAAGGTGGCCTTCTCGGGGTATTCCTTGGCCCGGCAAATATGGATATTGTTATCCTGGATTTGATATTTTTGAAGCAAACTTCTGTGTGGTTTTACTCACAAGCTAAAAACATTTCTTAAATTTTAAGAGGGGTTGATTTTTCAGTTCAGCTTTATGTCGCTTTTGCGGCCCTGCCACACCACCGCCTCACGAAGGAACATTCGGTTGAACTTTCCATGTAGCGTCTACTCTATACTCTGTTTATTTGACCCGGCCAATTTCTGATTTATTTTAGGTGTTTGCTTCTAGGGTTGTTAAATTTTATGTGCTGTAACATTCACACTTGTAAAATTCTGTGTTCATTTTACCGGCTGGAAATCAACAAGAAACGCTCAAGGAAGAACAGTTGGATATCATTTCAAAAGAAAATTTCACAAATGCCTTAACATTTTAGGAAAGAATGATCATAATTGATTTTCTACTCGTCAACCAAGCTTACCCTTTCTTAAATGTTTATTGATGTTTGATATCAAACTACGATTCGAATTAGCTTCACTTTCGGAGACTCATTCGCTAGAAAGGAAAAAGGGCTCAGTGGTGCCCACCATCGCTGTGACAGTTTGGGGCGGCAGAGCAGTGCGGTCAGAGGTAACATCTAATTAGTTACGAGCTACTAACGTATATCATTATGAGCAATATCATAACATTGTTCTGGGAAATACCAGAATACAATTCTATGCAGACAAAATCATCGTAAGTTCTGGGCAACATCATAATATAGTTCAGGATATGGTCATTATGTAATTTAGCGAAGAACTGTGACCCGGTTCTGGGAAATGCCTTGATAACACTAAATTCTAGGACATACTATAATGTGTATGTGCAGAAGCCAACATACGGCTCTAGTCGATGCCGTGATGAAGTGTGGAGCCTGCAGTACACCGCCCGATAAAACATAGCAATGTGACGGGTCAAACAAGCCGTCAAATTGGCCCAAAATCTACCCGGATCAGAAAAAAATGAAGGCATCGTCAGGAAGAACGTTCAAAAGACGAAAAATGTTGCCGATGACTTCTCCCAGCTAATGCAACAATTAATTAAGTAATGCACCGTCAGGAAAATTGTTCAAAAAACGAAAAATGTTACCGAAGACTTCTCCCAGCTAATGCAACAATTAATTAATTAATGCACCGTCAGGAAGATTGTTCAAAAAACGAAAAATGTTGCCGAAGACTTCTCCCAGCTAATGCAACAAATAATCTCAATATCTAGAGTCCTTTGACGCCCTCACTGCTTGATCATCATCACGTGATTAAGACCGCGGCTCACTGGGCGAACTCCACAGAAGTTAGCTTGAATTTACCCATTTATGATGACTCGAAGTTATAAACGCTCTCTAAAGTGTGCCAGATTTTCATAAAATTCTCCTGCCACAAATTCTCCAGAATGATACACTTAAGCGAAAGTGTTCGAGTGTGGGCGTGTGTCTGTTCCTGGACTGGCAGGCCGGAGACTGACGCCAAGTCCGATTGACTTCTATTTCTTCAAATCTTCCATATATTTCATGTTTCTCTATATCTTCCATGCATTTCATATTTTTTAATATCTTCCATGTATTTCATATTTTCCTATATCTTCCATATAAAGTGTTCGCATTAATCCTGTGTCTTTATATGACTATGTTATGGTAAATAGAAAAACTAAAACTGACATGCTGTGTACTTAGCACTCAAGGGTATATGATAGGCCATGGACAATAGGGTTTGGTTAGATAGGTTTGTCCATCCTATGCTATGGGGACTAGCGCCCCCAGGGGAGCACTGCTAGGCTACCTCAGCTTTAGATAGGCCTTCGGGGCTCCTATCTTTCGTGCTCACTTTGCTTCTTTCCGTTTTCATTCTTTCTTCGCTGTTTCTTATTTGTCTTTTTTTCCTCTTTCGTCTTAACTTGCCCTTTCTATGAGCGGGGGATCTTGTGTGGAAACATACCTTGTGCATAGATTCCTCGTTCTCTTTCGTCCGTACTAAATGGTCCCTACTGTTTCGGTGCAAGATAGTCTGAGTTTCTGAAGCGCTGCTATCACTACTATTACTACTAGTACTTATTGTATGATTATATAATTATTAAATCTTTCAACGAATTGAATTTTTAACTCAAAAAATTCTAATTTCCTCTAAAAATTTAAACAGGAGGCAAAAATTTTTCACCAATTCTGACGTAGATTCCTGAACATTTCCCCAGACGAACTCGAGTGGTGACGTTACTTCGATTGCCAAGGCGTCTGTGGGCGACGCGCCTTGTGCCCAGCCCCCCCTGAGAAGGGCATTAGCGTTACATCGCCAGCAGCCTTTCAACTGTCAGGTCTCGGGGCAGGTTCTCACTTCTCATTTCCATTTTGCATTTTTACACTCACCCATAACTCTTGCTTAATTGCCGTAAATTCAATGTGCGAGGATCAGCTTTCAGCCGCTGACAGAGACGGTCGGCTGAGGCACCGGACTGCAGCGACACAGCACCAGCGTTAACGAGCGCCGGCGACCACCTCGCGATAACAAATCGTGCATAACTTGAGATCCTCGGCCTCTCCTCTTTATACGATTCATGAATGTAACCGGCCGACAGTTTAAACTTTGAGTGCGTAGACTCCGGATTCTACGTTTTCTTTTCTCGAGTTCGGTTCCATGTAGTTGCAAGTAAGTGTTACCACGGTTGCACCGTTCCCTATGTGGTGATTGTATGTATATCGCGTCATTTGAGTCCAATGTTAATGAGGAGAAACAATAGCCTAGCTATTATTTGTATCGTTTTACGTACTTAAATGTACGATGCTTAATAAAAACCATGAGAGTAACTATTTACAGTGGGGTAGCACTTGTTTGGCCTCGCCCTGTAAATCAGTGATCAGGGTTTGTATGCCGGGACAGCGTGCCAAAAGAAATATTAACTATGAAGAAAATTTTCGTGAATGACATACGTTTGAATTATTATTATAAGGAAGCAGTGAGGGATTAACGAAGAAGTTTATGAGTCCTTAGATCAAAATAAAATTGAGCTCATAAAAAATTATTGCAGTACCTAAATTTGAACGAAGTTATTATTGTGTTATAATTGCTAAAAAAGATGATATCCAGTTAGAAAAAGACTCTTTACAAACGCAAATCCTAAATTGCTTTACGCGAGGGGACTGAACTGTCTTAAGTGATGTCATTTGACCATCATTCACATCAGGCTCGAGGAGCTATTTGGCGCACGTCTCTACAGATCTTCTGTGCAAGTTCGGGAGCTCGGGTCAGAAAATTCGTTTTTCGAGCTGAAAATTTCTTCATTTCTCCGTCAAACCAACTGTCTCGACTAAAGCTGCAATCATTTTAGAGCGGAATAAAGAGTGCGCTATTCTGTCAGCTAGATATCTGCTTCAGCCTTCTTTTATTTTCTCTTCTCCGACTTGATGCTTTCCAACAGGTTCTGAAGAGCGCCCTGGTGCCAACGCTCCAGTCAGAAGAGGCCTCGGAGAGGCGGCCAGTAGCGCTGGCTGGAGAGGAGGGAGGCTGCCTGCAGCGCTGGAGAGGAGGGAGGCTGCCTGCAGCGCTGGACAGGAGGGAGGCTGCCTGCAGCGCTGGGCAGGAGGGAGGCTGCCTGCAGCGTTGGACAGGAGGGAGGCTGCGCAAAATCTCAGAAATAAGGTTTGGTTGCAGAAAAACCTCAGCCAGGGGCTGGAAGTAATTTTCAGCGATGAAATACTTCCTTAAACAGAGCCGTCATGGCATTTCTGCGTAGCTTTCCGGTAAAAAGACAGACAACAAGTATATTAATAATGAAATGTCATCCGTTTGAGCGAAAATAATGGTGCATTGACAAGCCAATGTACCATACAAGTATTTTTTTCAAAACCAAACTGCACCTGCTCGTTGGTGCAGTTACAGGAAACAGATTCGCAAACCTCATTTTCCGTCTCTGTCTCAAGGAAGGGGGGGTCACTGCCCCCCCTCCACTCTCGCGAGCTGCAGAAAATTACTCAGCTGGTCTCCATGTCTTCATGTTTCGTACTGAGATCATTAATTCTACGTACTCATTGCATCTCGTTCAATATTATCTAGGACTATTTACGCAGTCGTCAGCTGTCTGTTTCCCATGCACGATGCAACGCTAAAACGTAAAGAGCTCGAGAGTCTCAATACACGTGGTCTCTTCCGTGCCCTGCTTTTCCGTGTCCCGCTCTTCCGTGCCCCGCTCTTCCGTGCCCTGCTCTTCCGTGCCCCGCTCTTCCGTGCCCCGCTCTTCCGTGCCCCGCTCTTCCGTGCCCCGCTCTTCTGTGCCCCGGACATCGGCAGGTGCCGCTGATTTGCACTCCTGAATGCGTGGGGGCGCAGTCGTCTTCGCTGAGCAGGCACTAGTTAATTACCATCAAAGTTTCCGTTTTCGTTAGCAGCTGTTTTTCTAAAGCTGAAATTTCAGGTATTAGACGCAAGCATCGTCTAAAAATCAAACTTTCTTTTGAAGAAACCGCCATTGATAAAGACAAGTGACCTCGACGCCATAGCGCTACTTCTAATGGTGTAACATGACGGAGTGACCGCATCTTGCTTACATGGCTGTCTGGGTACGACCTGCCACTATCGCCTCTAGATAACATTCCTGAGGTAAGAGGCCCCGGTCTCTTCAGAGGGCCCCGCTCTCTGGTGCCCCACTGAGATGCTCAAGTGCAGCCCGCAAGTGTATCTTCATGCACCAACTCGGCCCGATAAACTGGCGAAACATGGGGGAATGTTGCTCCTTTCTGTGACTCGATGATATCTGTTAAGAGATTTGGCTTGTAACCTTATTTTCCGCAGGATTCTTTAATCTAGTTTCACGGTATCCTCGCATCTCCAAAGAATTGATTGGATTTTAACGCGTTAGGATACTTGTTTTCTAGGGACAAAAGGACCCACTGATAGGTCCTATCGCTGACGCAATTTTATACCGAATGTGATCAAGAAAATAATTTTTTATTTCATAACCTAATACTTCGTATTCTTCTCGCGCCTCGTGAAATGCTCGAGTAATTCTACTTTAGTATATCGTTATTCAGTGTTTTACTGGTACATGCGGCACGACGCCGTCAAAAATAGCGGCAAATCTCACCTGAAATGGCGTAATTTTCTGTATTCCTGATACGGACTGCTTTCCCTGACACACTCTCGCAAATTAGAAATGCATACCCAAGAAGCTGGGCTAGTAAATTTTTATAAATTCCTTCAGCGCGCGAATTGACATGTACAAAAAGTTAAGTACGTGAACTAGCAGCGCTATTGCATAGTACAGATTATACAAATATAACTTGCGGTTGTGCACGGTGCTCTGAGCTCTAGGCGTTAGGCACGGTTCTGGACCTGGCGACGATGAAACTTTTGAAGCTTTATTCAATCTTTTCACTAGAGATTTTAGGTCCTCACTCGTAAAATGTGGAGAGTGCATTAGATGGGGCCTTACCTCATCCAGTAAACTGTAATTCGATCTCACAGTATTACAGTACGACCTGAGTGCGTACTCATCTTTGAATGAACATCTAATTTGCTCATTGTGTTGATAAGAAGCATCCTCGCGTAATATGCAGTCATGTCGGCTTTCGTGGGAATGTAAGGGCAAATGTTACTCTTCTGACAATTCTTGACGACCACAATGAGGTGGTCGCGGTGAATTGTCAGAGAAGTAATTGACACTCGTTCAGTTGCATCATTTACCCCATCCTATCAGTAACCGGATCCACTTGTCGAGGTAATTATGAACGTAAATTGGAAGCGTGTTCGAGGCAGGCGTCTGTCTCAGAATGAAAGAATTCCCTGTAGCAAGACAGACGACGTTCGAGGCTAAAACTCCCGACGAAGAGTCGATTATGAAATAGTTGACATTTTTGTCTCAGATAGACTATCGGCTGATTCCTGGGTTTTTATGAGAAAGAGATGTATGACATACCTCTCGAGAATTTGGGCTATGTACTAGCCGGATGTACCTTTCTCCCTCGAGAAATAGCATCCCGATTAGAACAGATTGATTGCGGCCACAGCACAGTGATCAGGTCTCGAGGCGGGGGACCTGGTTGGCCTCTCCCCGTCAAATGTCATCCGTGTCAACTAAACTATAAAAGTAACATCTGCGGAGTAAATTGTTTTTCATCGACCTTCAAGTTCCTTCAATTTAAAACAAAGTAAACCAACAGCTCTTTCAAACTCCAGCCAAGACGGGGACCTACCTTAACGAATTACTTGAAGTCTTACCGCTTATCTTTCACACCCCTTTTGCGTCCTTCAGGCTAATCAACATATTAACGTGAATCTTGTTATTTAAAATAACCGAAAGGGCAGCAATTTTATGTGTGCCAGTTTTATTTAATTATGTATGCGATCAAATTTTTTGTAATTAATTGTAAACAAAGATTGACGCAAGTAAACAAAATAAAAACTAAATTTCTACGTCATATTAGCAAGTATGACAACGTTGATCATAGTATAAGTATGTCGATGAATCGTGCTGAAACAAATTTATCTAAATGCAGCGTAAAGAAATTACTTGATCCTGTGCAGATATTGTCCTGGGTAGAGTAAAAACTTAAAAACTCTACATTCACGTCTTGAAAAGCATGTTAAAGTTCATCACATTCTCAGCTTTCTGTGCCTTGAAATTTCTGTCCTCACAGTATTGTTTTTTCTCTTTTAACGTATGCTAAGCCTGCAGTCTTCTTTACCGCACGTCCACGGAACTGATCGTTAAGTGTTGACTTCTTCTTGGAAATACGAAGCCTATAATAAGTGCGAGACGCTAAAGCCTGAGCCGCATGTATGAGAAGAAGTTTAAAGTTTAAAGTCCGAATAGGTGGTCAGAAGTCCTTCTTTTCTAAGAGTTTCCACTTCATCTCGTGTAAGGCAGTTCTAAAATTTCAAAAGAAAATTTTAAATGAAACGTATTCCGTTGTCTTCAACGAAAAGAATTTAAAGTCTATGTACTTTTCGGCCATTTAGTGAATTTCTTGTCCAAAGGATGAGACACAGACCAGCATCCGTCCGTTTCTCTTCGAGAGCGTTCCCCACTTGTGAGGCGACTTTCACAAATTCCGAAATATCTTATTACCTTCATTGCAGATTTCTTAACCTCTGTCATAGAAAAGACGATCTCCCAAACCCAGAAGATTTAATCTCTTACTTTCAATCGCCTTAACAGTTAATTTTCTTATGAGAATCCCTATTCCTCGCAGACCTGTCTAGATTTCTTTCCACTCGAGCCTCCAAGCTCTGCTTGAAGTTCTTATCGATAAATACGAGCCCGTGATCGCACCCTACTAGAAGGTGGCAATTAACCTTTTTCTGTACTAGACCTTGGCTTTAGTATTAAGTTTCTTCTCAGTCATGGAACAGATTAAACGGTTTATGTAATTTTAAAGGAGTGCTTTGACAACTAGGTTGAGCGGGCAAGAACTCGTTGAATGTTGTCTACACTTCATCTGAATCAAATCATGTCAATGCGCGAAGCATCAACAGGGACCAACTACGGGTTCAAGTAAAAAAGTGAATTCATAAGAATGTTCCTCATAAAAATGTACCTTTTTACAATTTCTATGAAAACTGTACTCACATTTTCTGTGTAAATTTCAAAAGTTTCATTATTATGAAAAAAATCTCCGAGTTTCCAATATTGAGTGAAGGTAAATCGATGCTAAAAATAATTCTGATCAAGAAGGTGATCTTCTTTATGCAAATGATTGGACAAAGCTCCGTCTGATATTGTCAATTTGGATTCAATTATTCGAAATGAGTTACCTTATCTGCAGTGTGTCTATGCACAGCGTAACTTATGGCTGAAATGTTTACTTCTCTGTTTGTGCGTGTTACGTGAAATAATCATTAACATACACAGTTAACATTATCGTGGATCGTAGCTGTTTATATGTACAAGGGTTTAATTTTTATCGCACAAAATGCATACTCTCATAAGCATTCATAAACTAGCGAGTGCATAACGGTGAATGAACAATACAATAAAATTAGAAAAAATTAAAAAAATCCCGCTATATACTAACACTCGGTTGTTGCTTGCTTGCTTGATTGGTTAGTTAATTTGTCCGTCTCTCTGTCACACTCTTTAGGATTTAGATAGGAAAAAATTCCCGGGTTAGTATTCCCAAACAAGCAGCGAGACTGTCAGATAAGGCAGTCCGTATCAGTGATACTGAGAATAAGATTATTTCATGTCAGACTTGCCGTAAATAAGAGGGCATTTTAAGAATTTAACATTTGGAAACATTCGGAAACATTTATTTACCACAAATAATTTACATCAGATACAGGTTTACAATCGAATGAGGAATGACG
>VOMN01098401.1:0-45027 GCA_014899125.1 Orchestia grillus | reverse complement strand
GAATCGACGCCCTGCCGACTCCGGAAAACGCGACACTCAAGTCGATTCATGGAAAGTTAAAAACGTTCACTGTGCACTGCAACCGGCTCAAACCCGCTTCTTTTAAGCCAGACGAACCGCTCATTATAGGGAACCGTGAACTCCAAAGAGCACCAGAAACCTAGTCAAACACAGGAGACTCGAAACGGGGACGATTCAGATAGCGACGACATTTGTATACACGTCTCCCTACCACGAGCACAGGCGAGCTCCACTGCAGGAACGTCGCAACATGGGTACGCGCTGAGATCTGCAGGTCCAGTTGATGTCTAGCACGAAGTAGTAAAGATTGCCCCGGAAGATTGCGCGGCAGGAATTTTCAGTAGTAAAGCTCATCAGTGTAAGACGATTTCGCTCAAGATAGCAACAGTTCATAATATTTGAGACAGCACTCTGCGCCCTCATTTCACCCAGGGAGCAGGGGCTATAAAAATTCCGAACGGTTAGCGCGTCGAAGAATTCAGTCTTAAAGCTGTAAAACAGCGGTGTCGCTGCTGGTGTACGAGCAGTCAGTTATGTGGAACTTTAGAGAGATGGCACAGAGAATTAGAGTCTAAAAATTTTTGATCAAGTTTCATGAAACTAGGATATACTTTTGCGGATAGTTAATTATGAATCTGTAATGGAAAGCGGAGCCACGGTAGTAAGCGATTGACAGAGTTTTCTAGACAAAACCGTAAAATTATTGGCTGACGTCCTCGTAGCTCAAATATGCTTAGAGTATTCTAAAAAAACGTATTAAAACATGGGTTTCGTATTTTTCTGTAAATCAGGAAGAAACCTCACAGCACGAGCCTGTGGGTGTCGGATAACCATCAGAGCTCCAAAATCAAACAGTAGCATTGATGATCGATAAATTTTAAGCTCGAATGACAAACGATCAACCGCATTTCAAAGTGATCGCAGAGCTAGGGTATGGCGAGCTTTCGCTACCAAGAAGCAATAAATATCACTGCCTCCTCCGTTTAGAAATAATCAAGTCGGCCACATTTACCATATAATAAGCATGAAACTGAGAAGAAGCCTGAAGTGTAGACATAAATTGTTACTATTATTAACCACTAATAAATAAATATGTAGTTCGAAATAGGTTTAGAAAAAAATAAATTCTTCAATTAGCGCATGTTCAGGGCCCAGAAAAGCATTAATTAAGTAGTGTTAGTAATAGTAGTTCAGCAGTGCTTCCGATTTATAGGAGCCTCTGTGGCTGAATAGAGAAATTGTAACTCGGATGTCGATGATAGTGAAAAGAAAGAATTCAGTTAAGTATTAAATTAGGGATGAGAAAATACCGTCACTTACGTCAACGAAAAATTAGAAATGATTTAATGAGCAAAAAGACGATAAATTAATTTACTTTAATTTCCATACTGGAAGCGAAGTTCAGAAAAAAAATTAAATGCACATGTCCGAGCCACGGAGAGGATTGAAATCAGTTGCGCCGAAGTAAAAGGAAAACACGGAAGAATATCGAACCCCAGAAATCCCTGTGCAATACCAGGACGTAAATAATAGCAATACGAATGAGACATTGCAATCAACTAATGATTAGAGGAACGACACCCTATGAAGCAATAGATGGGTGAGGACCATACTCTGGTAGAGAGGCGTGTGCGTTGTGCTAGCTGCATTGCAGCGACTTTTGAGAAAAGAGTTAAAGAGATTGAGCGGTTGAAGGTCGAGAGATGGCAGGCGAGGCTGGGTCAAGACTGTCTGAGATCCCTGTATTGATAAGCTCATGATGTGAACAAAAGGGATAAGGTTTTAGAAACTACTTTCTAATGAGGATTACAGGGACGAGACCGTATGAATTGAGAAATAGGTGTTGACTTTTCCCTATCTAGCCGGAGGCATGTACATAGTACGCCCATACGTGCTACATCGATTTTTGGAAGGAAAAGATTGAGATGCGTCGCTACCAGCGAGAATGTAGCAAGGGGGTTGAAGGAACATGGAACTACAAAGCGCGCATAAAAGAAAATCCTTAAGGTGGAAACGAGTGGAGGCCTTGGAAACACATAGAAACAAAGAAAACAGAAATTCCGGAAGGCGGTGTATGTTTACATGAATGTATTTATGAGGCGAAGGCAATGTGCCATGCGAGAAAGAAATAATGAAAGTGACAAGCTCGGTACGGCTAGAAAACAAAGAGTAAAAGAAATCCTGCGAATGTGCTGAATGAAGCAAACGCTAGATCAGATAGGAAGAACGACGAGTACTGGCGTTTACCACTGTAGATTGTGCATGAAACTATTGTAGCTATTACATGAAATTTAGACTAGTGAGGTGCCTCAATATCAGATACCTGGTTACCATCAGATAACGTAATATGGAGTTTTATATGGCAGCAGCTGCAGCTCAACGACGAGATATTCCCATAACCGTTGATGTGTATTGTAATAAATATATTCTATACGACTAATTCATTCGTTATCTTTTTAGAGCACGGAAAGCGAGGTCTGCTAACTGGGCGAAAAGCGCCACCAAAATACTCTGACAGGTGTACGCGGGCATGGCGTCCGCCGCCGACGAGATCCTTCAAGTCTGCCGGGCCCGAGAGAGCGCGTGAGAACGGACCGCATTGGGGAACTGGCCGCGCTCCAAGGGCGCGGCTGACCCACGATCAATCGACCACCGGATGGCCGCCGACCGGCCATCGAGGGGCCACCGAACGGCCACTAAACGGCGACCACACGGGCTGACGTGACTTTCACGGGGGAGGCACCAACCATTGGGCTAAAGGCCTGAGTTGATGTTCCTCAAGTTGCGGCAGTGGTACCGTCGACACTAGTTGCAACTCAACAGGGGCGGTCGACGTTGCAATTTATACCTCCATTGATGCTGGTAGGGCGGCCGTCACGCATCTTGTGGCAGGAGGGCATAAATTACACCGCTACGATACACACAAGCGAGCGGGATCGCGATGGCCACCTCGGGGCAAGCAACATCGGAATGAAGACCGTTTTGAACGTCGCAAGTCTTATTAAAAATTGAGATTTGAAGTCCTACTGTCCCACATGCATCTGCGTTAGCATCTTTATTTCGTACTCATGTACATATGCCTCTTTTATAGGCATTAGAAGAGCACGGAAAAATCATTATAACCAACAGGGCACCAACAGGGTTGAAAAGCCACTGACAATTTCGATTCTCGGGGGCAATCTTGAGAGCTTCTTGAGAAAGCGTTGAGAGCTAGACTTTCTTTCTTACAGGTTGTGTGCCCCGATTTGTACCCTGATCGGAGCGCAGGACCTTGCTTGAGGCACGGATGGACAAGAATCGTCTAAATGAGTTTATAAAGCTTGAGGTATCCATCGATGGAAGATCTTCGATGTGCACGGCTGGCGACGCGAGACAGGTGAACAAACTCACCCAGGATTTTTTCGCGGCCGAGTTTCTACGCGTGGTTGCTCAATCTGTCACGTAGAACGGGCCGAAGACGTCTTTTCCAGGGTCGGTGAAAGGGGGTCCTTCGGCGAATCTGTCCACCAGGAGGTCCACAATTTGTTGCTGCAGTGGGAAAGCACGCAACCTGCGGCAGGTTAAGCAGAAGTCCACGACGGATCCAACCTCTCTTCTCACCTTGGGTATGAAGAAGGCTACAGTTGCGATGGTGCCCTGCGTTAGATGCCGATTCTGGTGCTCCACTTTTTCGTGTTTGTGTCTAATGATTAGCTTGGTTAAGCTGTGCGTGCGTAAAAGCAGTAAGATCAGTTGTTTCTGAGCAAAACGTATCGTTAGGGCGAGGCATGCGTCCTGCGACCCTAAGAAGTCCAGCGCAGTCGACAAATGAAAAAACATTAGCAAGCGTATTCCCCAGCGGCAACGATCCTTTGATTTGTAGCAACAAGAGCTCGTGGCCGTACGACTCCATTTGATCGCCTTTGAAGAAAGCCGTCCGTGCTTGTTCCGCAGATGCGGCGGCCCGTGGAGCCAAGGGTGTTCCGCAACGCTGTGTAGCTGAATCAGTGTAGTGAAATGTAAGCGAGAGAACCCGTTTCGCGACTCTAAGAACGCTGTTCCAGCTACTCAGCCTGGGTGTGAGCGTACTAAAGCAGTTTGGCTCGTTCAAGTCCGTTCACAAGGTTTTGATTTTGGGTTCTTACTCTTCAGGAAGGGTGCCGAGTGGGGACGTGCAGCTCGAGTCATCGGCTTGAAAGCTTGGGTTGGAAGTCCAAAGAAAAGCCGGACCTGTCAACCTCCGAGTCTTCGATAGCGACTTCAGATCGTGCGGTCACGACGCGATATCAGTTGGGTTCTCGTCCGTGGATACGAATCTCCAGGCCGACGCAGGGAAGAGTGAAGTTATGCTCTCGACACATCCTGTCACATACCGGGAAAAACGTCGCTCGCGGTTGCGTAAATAACTTGAGGGTTGGACCGCCATAGTTAGCGAAAAACCAATCGCTACAGTCTCGTTGACTGTCTTGCCGGCTTCTAAAGCAGCACAACGCTCAAGTCTTGAAACGGTGGTGTCCAACGACGAAGGCTACATTTACTTCGCCGAGTGTCGATGGTCCGAAGATAGATGACCAGACCTATGGCATCTTTTGAGACGTCGACAAAAACGTGCAGCTCGTGGGGGATAATTTCTGTAGATTTGGATGCGTAGAGGCTGCGAGGCAGCTTCAGTTCTTCTGCGTCCTGCAGGGAAGACTTCCAGGCCTTCCATCTTGAGCGGTGCTCTTCGCGGAGCGGGTCGTCCCAACCCATCCTGTGACCGTGTTCTCGTTCGGGAGGAATTAGTTTCTTTGCAGGAGTCTTCCGCCGAGATGACTGGGCTAAGGAAGCCGATCGGATCGAGCAAGGAGTTCACCACGGCGATGATACCCCGCTTCGTGAACGGCTTTCGAGGGATATCGGCTCGTATAATGAACTGATCGTTCGCAACGTCCCACGCCACTCCAGGGTGCGATGCACGGAAGACTCGCTCGTAGTAACAGGATCAACCACATCCGAAGGCATCCCTATTTCCGAGTGTGGGAAGGTTACTGACACGGTTTCCGAATTTGAGGCTTGTGTAGCCGCAGATAATATTTGTTACGATGAAAATCGTTCCTCGCAGGGTCGAGATGGCCCCCTCAGGTAAGTCGGAGGCATTTTCACCAACAGTAAAATTTTTATTCAATAAGCAGTAAAACTGCGAAGTCCGTAACAAACGTTAAGCCTGAACATACTACACGCTGCTATCGGGCCAGTCTTTGTATTATACAGACTCTAGCTTCTGCCCGACCCCCCAATTTATGATAACTCATCACAACTCTCCAGGGTCAAACCCCATTCACACCATGACGTACAATGAACGCCAGTTTTAACGTACCACAAATTACGATACTCCAGAACACCACTCTCCCACTGTGTCAGACAAGTCATTTTACTGATACATCAACACTCAGGTTCTCAATGCAAAAACCACCATCCCAAATGCAGCACCTCACCGTGAAAAATTATTTGAGCTCCCTCGGCTACGTAACGTGCTCGCTGTGTCGCATTTACGATGTGCTCACCAAGAGCTTTAAGAGTTCGAATTTCGGAGCAGGCATAAAGAGTAATGAAGAGCAACTTGGTAATATCAATTTATTGAAATCACATTCATGAGAAAAAACACGCAAACTACAAGAAATAGAGATAGACTTAACTGAGATAATAAAATAATATACATAAGCCATAACGAGATAAGCCTTTACGTGAGAAACTAAAAACAGTTCACCAACATCTTTTTCCGATGATCCAAAAAGTAAATCAATAAAGAGTTAAACCATAAGTAAACAAAGAGAGAAGTGAAAATTGGATCAACGTTAGGCGAAAAGCAGACCACAATCAACGCAGCAAATTCGGCCTGTCATATTATAAGTATCCAACACAATTATGCAAAGAAAAAATTCTAGTCATAAATAATTTAAGAAAGTTTAGGCAATTTCCAATCGATGCAAAAATGCTGATGCAAAGCATGTATGCAACTTCGCTTATGAACGAAATCGCTTTCTTGTAGCATTATGACTTCTAATGAACAGGGAACATGAGACTGCGAAGAATGACGTTTAAATTTCAGCAGCGAGTATTTACATGGAATTATTTGAGGTGAGGAGGCCAGTTTCAGACCTCGTAGGCCCGCACCAAACAATACATGCACAGCTCACACAGCTGACTGGCCAGGAACAGCACATGTTAACGCCTCTCCCTCCACCCTACAATCCGTACAGAAGCCAGTGACTGGTAATACACATACGTTTATTTTCAAGCTTACCTTCGCTCAAACGAGCATAAGCCCATGCTAGTATATGTTTCTTTTGTACTTCATTAACATTTAGAAAGAATGGATAGAAAAAGTTTCGATCATCACTTCCACCCCCATGGCGGTCACTACCATCCTTGCTGTTAAAAATTATTACTGGAGAAGATAATCAGCATTAAATTATTGTTACTGAAACTAACCGTTACTTCATTGAGACAGGGACATATGCGGCCCTGGTGGTGTAGAGTAGCTAGAAAAATTAATACACTAACCAAGAAATTGACTCGCACGAGCTTCTCTATTCACTGCGACAGAAGTTCGTTCACTGACGCGTGGCAAGCTAAGTAAGTAAGCGCGGACCGCTCATGTCGCAGTGTAACGGCTAAACCTCAGAAATGGGAAAGCGAAGATCTTTTCTTCGGTAGAATGTCTTTAACAAGCTAGCCAACAGCTACATTCCCATGTTAGAGAGTAAACGACCGTGTCCAGAGTATCTGAACTTCCTTGTCAGTTTTTAAGATGCATCAGTCCTTGAAACTACAGCCAATTTATAAATTTACACTCTTAGCAGACACTCGTTTTAAAACGAACCATAGGCGCTACAACAATAGGGAAGTAAGGAAGCAAATGGAACCTTCGCAGCCTCCTGATACATATTTACACACCTTTTCTTTTTTTCTATCAAAATATTAACAGAAAAAATTTATTACATGATTTTTTTTGACCGAAGTCCATGGTTTTACAGAATGCCCATTCAATGTTGGAGTTCATTGCAGTAGCTGGTCATCATATTCGTTCTCAGAGACGACCAATCGTTATATCGAACTGTACGAACTTTCTCCCAGATTTGACATTATTCACTTTAAACTGTGTTTCCAAGATTACTCATATCACACAGCGTACTTAAGTTTCCTCGTCATTGCCCTGCGATTCTAGTTCTTTATAGCGGTGGTACATCATTTTCTTGACACAGTCCTTGTAGGAGTCCCCCACGACGGCGTAATTGCTTGACTGGACACCCAGGCCGACGGACTGCACGCGTCTCTCCGCCTCGATTATCTGCGTGCGGCCTTGGTTGCTTTTGCCAAGGCCTTGACCGTCGTTCCAGCCCATCTTTTTCAGTAGCTTGTTGCCAATATTGTCCGCTCCAATCCCGCGCTTCGTGGGTTCTTCGTAGCTAATCGAACTTATTTCCTCGCGTACAGACATGTACTTTTCCTGCAATGCCCAGTAGAGCAAATTAGCATGAAAACTCTGACTACTTTCGGCATGGAAAACAGTGAAGAAGACTTTGTGAAATTTGTGCCCATTATAATGCAAGTAATCCTGGCATAGAAAATGGAATGAACAAATTTGCAAGACAAGGTTTTCTTACATCAAATGAAGGTAACATACAATGGTCTACGCTAAACAGAAATTGAGCGATTTAAACTTTCATAACTCGAGAAAATATAAATCAAAATTAGCGTTGCACATGAACACATTCGAATGAGTAGCTCTAGTTGGATTCAAGAAAAAGACCATAAATCAAACAAAGCGCCATTCATGATACCTTGAGCTTATTTGGCGGTGGTTTACTAGGCAAGCCGTACTTCAAACGTCGCTCCTGAGCTCTGTCCCTATACTGCGCGGAGTTGACGTCTTCTGCATCAGATGACTTGCCCTTCAATGCTTCCAGGTTACTCTTGTGCAGACTCGACAGCAACACGTGTCTGTAACACATTTGTATTCCTTAGTTTCTTAAGTCAATGAAAAAACTTTCACGTTACTATACAAGATGTGTTCAGACTACTCGATGCATCTTATCTCTAAGGTGAATTTTGAGCACATTTCGACCTGGTGCCTAAGAACGTGTACCATACAGTACGAATGGCTCACAAACAAAAATATGTGTAGTTCCATACTATTCAGAGTACGAGGGTTATTTGAGGACAGTTTTAGTATTTTAAATCAACAATAATACTTCACAAAAAAGTACATATTAAAATCAACTTTGTACAAATATCTTTGATGATACTTTGTTATCAGATGATTCTGTGAAGCCATCTTTGGCTTCAATGACTATTTCTACGTGGGTTTGAAATCGATGACAAGCTGAAATTCGGAAATCTTTATTCATTTCGGACACCACCTCGACAATGACCGCCTTTAGTGAAGCTAGGGCATTATGAGGATGTTGATTAGCCTCCCTTTCAAGAACGCTGCACACAATAGTCCATAGTATTTAACTCTGGTGAGTTTAGGGGCCACATGTGACCGTAAAAATTTTCTGATAACCAATCTTAAGTTACTAAGGCTAAGTGAGAAGGTACCCAGTCTTGCTGAAGGACGATGGCTTTCTATTAGATACTTCATCTATCCAGGGCTTAACAACCGTTTTTAGTACATTAAAGTAAACAGCACCATTAACTTCAAGACTCTGTGGAAATATGTAAGGTGACATGACATAACCTTTACAACCCACAACTCCTAAAACCATCACAGTAGCCGAAAATTCGGCGGCATCACCCTGGGTTCATTTCTTGCGTTAACATCTTAATTCAAATAGGCTACCTGAAATAAAATAATTTTATTAATGATTCGAGTGTGTAATGAACNGATGCTATACAGAAGTGACCCAATAGTACATAGAGGAGACAACTTGAGTCGCATCCATCGAGAAGGCAAATGGTGAGGCACAATTTCAAGTAAATGGAAGAAACGTGAAACGTACTAGTCCCTTCCTGAAACGCAATCAAACTTCGAAACTTGCAGTTATATATTAATCTATAAGATAGATAGGAATTCAATTTATAGAAATGAACTAATGAAGGTAATTAATACGATAAAAACAGGATTCACAACAATCAGAATGAAGTTGTTGACAAAAAACTAATGAAACAAAATTTTTAGAACGGGAAACTCATAAGAAAAAAAGAAAACAATCAGTTTCTACTGAGGTCGCAATCACGCTTAACCATCAGCACTGAAGTAATGCTATAACTGCCTATTTTCTGAACCTCATCAGCTTAGCTAAGACTATCATAATTACAACTACCAACACCAACTGACACAAAAAATGATCTCGGCATTATAATGATTTCTATCAGAATTACGACTACCAAATAACATAATTCATTTCTTCAGTGTCAGTAGAGCTAAGGAAATAAGGGAATTGTGACTACCATTCGTCAACTAAGAAGAAAAATCTAATCAGTAATAATACAACACGACAATATTAGCATTGTCCTGACACATAAATATTGTGCTCCCAACGGACGGCCCGAATGGCCAAGAGACAGCCCACCTGTCAAGACCCTCTCTGTTGGGGAACTGTCGTTTGCAAAGCAGACACGCCATCTTCGAGAGGTCAAGGAAGTCTGAGTCGCTCTGTTTATCGCATGCTTCAGTAGGAGGCTGGCTGCTTGAAGGACCAGAATTGCTCCCCTCATCCTCGCCGCTGTCGCTGTGATCTTCTCCGTACGCAGCCACCAGCCCCGACTTCTTTAGCAGACCACTACCCCCCTGCCAGACAAAAGAAGCAATTACTAATAAATATAGCTCCAGAAATTATGTACGAGTCAATAAACTAGGAGAATAAGTATATTCGTTACCTCGAACTGAGGTCGCGCGAATGCCAAATAAGGTATCTCCAGCAACTGACGACATCAGGGATTACACCGACAGCCGCCGTTGTGGCAGCTGAAGTCCTGTACACTACTGTGCGACCTAAATACGTTCACTAGATAGGAATCGAGTCGAGCTTGAAGATGGTCTCGTTCATAACGTAGTATTGTAGGATATGCTACACCATAATTAACTTATTAAACAGGGAGATGTTGCATTTTCAAAGCCTATCTTCGCTGGTTCAGATGACACAAGATGAACACTTAGGAGGAAGAAGACAAGCACTTCTCAACAGTACCTCAGTCAGGCACCTACTTCAAGACATTAAACCTTTAACGACCTAAAGGCGACAAGGCTTTTTATTTTGGCGACAAGGTTGCATTAAGTTTTGACGAAAAACTAGCAACATCGTTTGTAAAGTGAATTTTGAAATCCATATAAACCTTAAAAGGTTAATTGAGAGCGGGGTTAATCATATACGGGCTAATTGACAGCGGCGACAACAGTAAAGTTAACGTTTTCAGTGAATTAAACAAAACAGCGATAACTTAGAAAAGGTGATCGTGAGTATGAATTAACTGCAGGAAGATTTTACAGTGCAATGGTTCCCCGTTGGAGGGCTAGTTGATAGACAGGCGTGATCAAGTTTACAAAGTTGCTGAACTTCTCCGACGTCAGTCTTGTTACAGGCACGGAACCGATTGATTGAGATGAGAGTGTGTGTACGATTCGCCTTTAACAGGTATAATAGAAAGGCACACGTGTAAGACAGTATTCCTAGCGCATGATCAGAAACAAGAATAATGGAATACTAACTGTTTCAACATTAACATTGACACTGCTCTCATATAAACGATATGGGTCCAAGAAAGATTTCTGACCCTCTACAGGCAGGACTCCAAGCATTGATCCATGGCAAATTTCTTTCACAGATCAAAGTCCGGTGGGATAATTAAGAAGCACGCAATAGTTTTTAAAGCAGTAAAAAAAAAAATTTCCACTACCTCTCGACACGCTAGCTGAGCATGGAGGCAGGTACGAGATCAGGCATTCCCGCTGAATACGTAAATATCCACTGGCTCGAACCACATTTTCACTCATTTCGGTCTGCGACACATATTTACCCATTACTACCGACATATGCCAGTCCTTCAGCACTTATTTTGCTCGATGAAAGCTCTCTTTATCTCACACATGTCTGGAGACTAGGTGATTTTCAGATACCATACTCTTCAAATACAAGATGTTTAGATTTTTTTTTTAAATATCAGCCCTTAAGAATCAACATCATACAAGATTATTACCAGTGAATTGAATGACCTAACTGAAACAGAGTAGACATTTATAATTGTACTGCATTTCTAAACGAGAATCTCAGCATCAAAATGAAATCCAGTGTGCTGAGCTCACATCTGAACTCCTGGGCTGGAGTTAGCACCTATACGTTGAACTATTTCTTTGCTTATTCTAAGCCTTTTAACACAAAACACTAGTTTCCACTTTCGTTAAGAAATAAATAACAAAACCAAGTCTAATATTTTAGACACCAAAGTAACTTCACAGGTTGAATGACTGCACAGCGATAATATGAAGCTGTAAAGGAATAATTTAACGGAAGCGAACAACTCACGAGTGTAGGCGGGTCCTTCTTGAGCTGCATCTTAAGGGAAAGTTTCTCGGTGGGGTTGGGTCTCCTCTCGAGCAGCACGGCGAAGGCGGCATCCGCAGTACCGCTGGCCGCCCCTCCGTCCCCTACAGGGCCGCCTCCCGCCACCTCGCTCCCGCCCTTGCCGGTCTCGTTGCGTTTGTTCTGCGCCTTTGCCCATCGCTCCATGTCCTTGGCGATCTTCTTCGCTACTTTTACCTTCCAACAAAATTTAAGTCAACAAAGAAAGTAACCAAATAACTTTACAAATTTTACAGTGAACAAATTTTGTCCAACAAAAATATCCTTTGTGCAGCATAGAAATTGAGAAAGAATGATAATAGTAAAAATTTAAACGCTGCATACACAAGCCTTTTAGCAAACTTTAGTTTCGTATTTATTATACGATACGAAAAGTAAGTTGAGATCAAATGAAATCCATGTTATTGAATTTATACAAAATGAAGTGAATGAAGTATGCATAAATAGAAATACAACGCACAAAAAAAATACATTTGCAGAACACAAACAATTATTGCCAATGATAATTATCATTAGCAATAATTGTTTAATAAGCATTATAATGCTTATTGTCGTGGAGTAAATACTATCGCCAAATAGGACAACTGCTATCACTTTCGCCAGAATTAAGAACAAAATTCAACAAAACCAGAACATCATACGTAAGAATTGGAACACAATTCGGAACGCTTGTATCTCAAAGTTGGAACAAAAATGTTCACGAATCGTAGCATTCTACAATAGGAAGAGGCAGCGGGACGACCGATCGATTCAGCCCTGTAATTTTCTCTCGACCGGCACCCCTCACCAAGCGTCCCAATGAGACGAGACATCAAACAGATCAGCGTAGCGAGGCATGACTCCACACGTGGGAAGTCTACATGACGCCTCAGCCCCAAGCAAACTGTACAGGTCAGACAACACTGCCGCATGAACGAATTCAATAAAGGCATCGATATTTCCCTCAACGAGAGCGTTTAATTTACCTCCTAACTCACTAGCACGCATTGATCTCTAGCTTTTTATGTTTTTTTAATGTAATAAATCATGGTAAGTTTAAGGTGATATCTAAATTAAAACCCATACGACACACACTCGATATGACTCATTCGAGTCTATCCGAAGGAAGTGGGTTAGAGATGAAATTCAGAGCATTCAATCACAAATTGTAGTAGCAGTAGTATTAGTATTAGTAGTGTGGATCGCAGCGCTTTAGTAACTCGAACTATCTCGCTTCGAAAGAGTAGGGAATATCAAGTATGGACTTGGGAGAAAGGGGATTCTTTGCACAAGGTGTATTCCTACACAAGATCCCATGCGCATAGAAACAGCAAGTTAATATGGATGAAGGAAAAAAAATAATGATTCATTAGAGAAGGCATAAAAATGGAAAGCAGCAAAGGGGGTAAGAGAGATAGAAGTCCCGAAGGCCTAGCTAAAGGTGAGGTAACCTAACAACGTCTCCCTGGTGACGCCAGTCCCCATAACATTAGACAAACCTAACCCTGTTGTCTATCCCATGCTCCCTGAGGAAGAGCAAGTAGGAAACGACAAACAAAAGCAAAGGTAATCAAAACATCGTGCATCGTTGTACAACCACCTGAACTTAGAGCAAAGTTCAGCATTAGTCAAGTGTCGCCTTGGAAAAGCCCAAAGTTTACTGTGTACATAAACCTATGAAGATATAGGTTCAAATATGTTGTGTATGTAGTCCATTGCTCGATTACTATCTCATACCATTCTTGTAACTTTAAAACACTTCTCTTGTTTTATAGGAGCATACATACGTTCGTGAACGTCTACCTATGTGGATACATACTCAAATATGTGTATGTATGAAGTCTCTCACCTAAATTGCTAAATTCATACCATGTTTTGAACCTAATATTTAATTTTAACCAACTCATTCAGTTCTTGTAACTTGCGTACCTGATTGTAACCTAAAGCCTTTTTTGTTAATAATCCTTGATGTACTGTAAATTGAATGCCTTCATTTCTATATAGGTTGTCCCAGAAGCCTTGCAGCTTATTCGGGCCCACATGTAGTATATATCCTGATCCCGGTTCTTAGTCATTCCACATTTGATTGTAAACCTGTATCTGATGTAAATTACCTGTGGTAAATAAATGTTTATAAAGCAACACTAAGGGCAAAACTGTGCTGATTATGTAGCAGTTCATATTTAATGATCTAACACTAGAGAGACGAGCGTTCTACAAATCGGCAGACGACATGGATGCAAAGCTTAAGTAATACATCTTATTTTAATTATTAGTTAATTAATTCAAAGCTCCCTAGTGATATCTGAATCGAACTCATGATGGCGAAAAGAAGGGATCATTCAGCCGGGACTGTAGGGAAAGTAGAATCTATGTACAGGTGTGTCCCCACACAGGATTCCTAGTGCATAGCAACAAGTTAAGAAAGAAGAGGAAAAGATAAGGAACAATGAGCGCAGGTATGAAAATGGAAAGAAGGAAAGCTAGTATGAAAGTAAAAGTCGGGGAGGCCTGTCTATGACTGAGGTAGCCTGACGACAGTGCACTCCCCTCTTCTTCCTTGGGATGCCAGCTCCCATAGCTTACGATAGACGACCCTACCTAAATTAACACGATTACCCATCTTATGCTAAGCCGAGGTACGTAATACAGACATACATTACTTTATTTCTAGTACAATTGGTGAGCAGTAAACGACACTATTATGAGCCTATCTCGACGAGTTGTTAGAAATATAGACAAACACTATATTATCAACGTCTTTATAAGATAATAATTCCTGTTATAGAAATCGCTGAGATATTCTGAGTAGTCCAGTAACGTCATCGATTATATTAGATCTTCTTCACAACGAATTACGCTACTTTTCTAAATTTTGCAAGGATTCTACTTGCACAGCTGCAGTAGCCGATGTCCCAACTTTTCACCACTTGAACGAGGCGATGAAGCAGTCAAGCTCGTATCTAATACGTATTTAATAGGGTTTAAATATAGAAGATTTGGGCGCTACTTCACATAAAAAATTAACACGTTCACTCACTGATAACTTTCAAATGATACGAAATTGGGAATGCAAGAATTGCAAAGCCTACAAGAAAGTGTAATCTCTCTCAAGTGAACTTGATAATCAAAGGCATAAAGGTAATCATGTGAAACTTAGTTACCACAAATGGCGGTAGACCTAGGTCCCAGCTAAGTGAAACATCTCCAGATCAAAACACTTCTTCCAGAGACCTGCACAGTGTGGACAATGCTAAACTGATCATCTAGTTTCCCTTAGACGAGCCCATAATGGTAATAGGAGGTAACAGATTTCTCGAATCAAGTAACACATATTCAGTCCTCAAAATTCGAATCCTTATTAATTACTTACTCGTACATCATTTCATTTGAACGAAGAACATTTACTCAGATATTTTCATGTAACTCACTGGTCTTGTCCGTAAACTTCGGAATCGTCAACTGTTTTACCACATGCTTTGATGACCTCTCATTCTCAACACAAATAATTTTATTCATAACGCAATGATGACTGGATGATTAGGCTTTACCATCTCGTTTTCACCGCGCAGCAGTTTTCTGGAAAGTTCTTTTGCCTTACTTATAGAAACCTCTTATGCAGATTCAACACATTCAGACAAGCCATCAATTCGTCTTCTATCAAAAAAACAATTTTTCACAACTTTAATGTATAAAGACTCCAGGAAAGCGATATCAGCAATTGAACAACTCCAAGGCCTGTTGTCAAACCCGCGATTACACACTGAAGAATGTAGCCCAGTTCATTTTCTCTAAAATAAAGGTTTCTGGAATAATGGTCAACGACAGAAATCTTAATTACAGAAAATATCGTCACAACTTGCGCGTCATATACCATTAGATATTTGGATTAACCCATTCGCTGATGGTTCAATACGTCCAGCTCAAATGAAATTCAGGTGTGCAAAATTTTTAACATTTACTATTATCACAGACTCGCACGTGCGTCTCAGTTGACTATTGAAATCATTATATAAATCCATTAAAAATGAAAGGTTACAATTTCATGGCTTTCCCATATCATGTTCGCAAGGAACCACGAAACTTACTTTCATGGTGACGGCGAATGGAAAGATATCAGCTATCTTCAATAAGACAAAAAGAAACATGTACTATGGATTAAAATCACCATTTCAATGCTGACCAAATAGAAACTGTCAAAAGGGGAGAAACATTCATATCCGATTCAAGTAAAGCAAACCCGTGAAGTAAGGAGGAATGCTATCCACAAGGTAACCGTGTCATCAGCCAGAGATAACGTCTATCCTTGGAGTCTTGAAAGGTTAAGTAGTTCTCCAATGTATTCCAAGCAACTTAGTTTATTACACTGCATTTACGGTAACTGAAAATCCCAATTATCAATACTGATGAATCGTCAGTCAGCGTAGTGCCACACGAGTAACATGCCCTTCTCTGGAGTTCGAAGGGAGTCTCGATAGAACTCCGAGGAAATGGAAATTGATAATAACAGCAAGGAAAATCGAGTCGAAACTGAGGTGTCCATGTAGTACTCTATAACATAACGAAACTAACCTACCAGCGCTAAACGCCTAGATTACGCTCTTGAATTCTAAGAGCGATTTCAATGAACCCCAACAAAAGAAGGGCTAAACAGCATGCAAAGCTAAATAGAGAAATCACCTTCTCTTGCTTGTCCTTATCTTTCTCCTTCTTCTCGCCCGGCATGACGTTCCTGCTGGCCTGGCCCTGGTCTGCAGTGGGCGCTGGCAGATATGTGGACTTCTCACCGTCCCAGTAGAGGTACTGGCCAGACTCCGCGTTGTAGTAATAGCAGGTGTTGGCGTCGTAGTACAGGCTCGTTGAAGGGTCGTAGTAGAAGCCTGACGTTTCGTCGTATTGATACGTGCTAACGTCTGGAGTCGCTGCTCAAAAAATAAACCCATAAAATAATTGCCAATCTCTCCATCACATTTGAAACCACTACAAGTCAAGAAATCCTAACAATTCTATCAATATTTTTTTCAGAAACTAATACAAACAAACACTAGCACTTTAAAAGAAATGGAAGCATTCATGCCAGCTGTTGCAACCATAAATTGTAAATGCTTTCAAACGAAGCCAATCAACCAGAAGCAAATAACGCGTTTTCATCACGGCCCTTTTAATACCGGACAATGAGGCGAGAGAAACATCCAGCTTAACTTCGCCCTTCCATTCGCATGCATATCCAGCATTATCGAGCGACAATAATGACAGAAATAAAAGTCAAAGATAACAACGAGTACATTTACCTAAAGGTTAACTGCACGAAACTATTTTAGGAATGAGTTAATAACTATTTATTTCTTCGATGGCTGGAGAAAAAATATGGTTGAACTAACTTATCTCAAGTATTTCAACTATACAATGGAACACAAGGAAAAAAGACTAAGGAAACGCAGCAGGACCACCAGCAGTGAGGTGGCTGCCAAACCAACGTACAACGTGAAGCCAAGTTTCACCCCTACAAGCGCCAAGGTATAAAGGAACGTGTAAACGAAACTCCATACATATTGCACACTTCAAAATTAAGAACATTTCAAGATTTGGACTAGAACAAAAGCAAAAATTTGCGACCTAAAACTGAAAGAAGTTAAATAGATAGTAGAAATAAACAAGTTTCCATAGCAGCTAAACTTCGGTAATTCCATTTCAGTGCGCATGTCATACAACGATCAAAATAAAACGCAAACCGACTACAACAGCCGCACTCACGGTACTGGGGATATTCAGCAGTAGAGGCCCCAGTGGTAGCAGCTGTAGAAGCTACAGCTGCAGAGGTTGTACTCAAGGCAGCAGTTGTCTCCGCAGCGGTCGAGGACGAGGCGGAAGAGGCGAGAGCGGCACTGTTGGTCTTGTGCTGCATTGCGCGCAGGGCGGACTGGGCGACGGCCGCCGCCGCATTCGCCGAGTCAGACTGGGTCGTGCCCTGTCACGAATCAGGTGTCGATCACGTTCTCTTTCTACAGCATTGTCGTATTACTGAACAATGAATGGGAATTATCGATGATCAGAGTTCAGCATCACAAGGCTACCGAGAACTGAATAAAAATGGTGGTGGGAAACACGAAGGCTCAAACATTCCCCGAAACCGTAACACTTATTTTTTTGGTCATAAAATAAAAACCGAGGTGTACATGAGAGGTAACTTGCTGCTGGTAGTACTGCTCACAACATTACAACTTCAGTGTACAAGACAAGTAACCTGCTCAGCCTGCTGCTGGTAGTACTGCTCACAACATTACAACTCAAGCGTACAAGACAGTAACCTGCTCAGCCTGCTGCTGGTAGTACTCGGTGTAGTACTGCACGAGAGTCGCGTGCTCTTCAGGGGTCTTGGCGTACACCGACGCGCTGTACTCGGCCAGCTCCGCAATGCTGCTTGTGTCAGGCGGAGGCGCGTGAGGGTCCCCTGCTCCCTGGCTGCTGCTGTGCCCCCAGTCTGCACAGCAAGCAAACAGGCACTGCATAACACACGCAACAAAGCTCTTCATAACACACGCTACAAAACACTGCATAACACACACTGTGAAGCACTGCATAACACACACTGTGAAGCACTGCATAACACGCGCTCTGAAGCAATGCATAATCCACGCTGTGAAGCACTGCATAACACGCTACAAAGCACTTCATAACACACGCTGTGAAACACTCCATAACAAACTGACGTGGACTCGATTGCACGCAACACCCAACTCTTCTGGAAGTTCAGCCATCAATATTCAGACCTCATAACACTGGCACGTCCGAAACGATATCGCAAGTAGACCCGGGAAGGCTTCAACATCAACCTCCGAAAGAATGGGTTGGGTATGAGGATTATTCGTGACTCAGCGCAAGTAACGCGAAACATCTAAAGTACTCGAGACCAATTTATGACCAAGCCCGTAATAAGCAGATATTGCCATGTGAATACGAAGGTAGGAAAAACGCCAACAAAGTTATGCTCGCAGTGCGCTCGAAGTACTCGACAGGTCAACGATAAACGCGTATAAATATTGAATTCATTAATGTTATCGGCCATGGTACAAAATCCTATGATTCTGCTTTACAGCTAGGGAGTTGAGGTTTAGACACACGTGTCAGTCTCTACAGATCATAAATTTGAACCTTTACATTCACTGGACTTGATATGAGAGCAGTGTCAGAGTGGTGGCACAGAGGAATGTGCTGAATGTCGAAAAATTAAGTCAAAACAATAGAAAAACGAGGAAAATCTTAATAAAAAAATGAAGTATTAGAATATGCGAATAGTGTGACTTATAAAGTAGCAAGAAGGGGGATGGATTTGCACGAGCGTTTACAATTGAGTCAAAATGTCCCTAGCAAATTCTGTCAACTCCACAAGTCAATTAAGTGGAAAGTATACAACGATAGAAATAGATGAGGAAGTATCGACACCCAAATCAATTGAGTGTATTGTAAATACTCGTATGTTGGAACTTACACTCCGAGTTGGATGGCTTCTCCATTTGATTGTGGCTGTGGTTGTTTAATTTGCAGTAAGAGATGTTGACCTGCGACAAAAGAAAGATTTAATTAAATAACAGAGCGCACAGAAATGCCCCCGACTACCCCAATACACTACTGAGGCGGAGAAGACGCACTCGTTCCAACGCACACCGATGGATTTCCTCTACTCGAGCAATACATTTGTTCTGAATGGCACATAATGTTGATGATTGTTAGTACCAATATTTACAAGCTCCTAAAGTGTCTCCTTCTAGCAGACCACCTTCGAATATTAGCCAGTTTCAAGACAATTACTGGAAAGAAGTGCATTTGTATCAGCGAATAGCGAGCAGCAAATTTGTATGGCCTGAAATTATACATTACTTTTTTAGAAAATTCATCAAAACAAGTTGATCCAACACTTTTTCGTTAGCACTAATATTTTTTCAAACAGTGGAACGAATGTACAAAACTTCAGATGAAACATGTCTTAAAAAGTTTCAAAAACTGGAACAAACTAGACGGTCATGGTCGGGTCAGTCTCCGCGAACAACTTGCTCCCGGATGTTGAGGGCCTGAAGTTCCCTTTCGTAGACGACCAAGTTATAATTGGTGAGTAGCTGAACGCGACGGGCAAGATATTCAAGGTGGTGCTAACGAATCGCAATGAAAATGAAACGAGAACTGCAACAGGAGCGTTTGAACTCGACATGGATCTGGGAGAAAAAAGCTCAGCCACTTCCTCGTTAAGACGGAAAATATGACAAGGGCGACCAGGATCTGGATTTGACATTTACATTAATTCTAATAACCAATAGCATTGAAAAGTTCAACTATCTCAGAACACACATGAAAAATGTCCTACTCGCACGAACAATACCTGGGACGGCTATCACATGCGTACAGCACTTACTACGACGTAAGCCTGTTCTACCATTGCAGAGAATGGATCTCCAAAGAAGCGCTCTCAAATATACAAATTATTACGGGCAAACTGATGCTCACCGCTATTACAGCTTCAAACCTTCCCCTGGCAAGGACGAGTAAACTAGGCTTTACCCAACTTGCATTTTTTTGCTTTAGCCAGTAAACTCGTCGACTTTCGGTTATTAAAAACGTAATATGAGATTACTCGTCCACCCTTGACAACTCACGATATGAACCGTCAATGCATTCGCACATTTAAAAGACGTCAATTCGTCTGAATATTAAACGCTCTTAATAGAAAATATGACGTGCAAAGGGTTGAGTCGTAAAAATTTCCCTAATTCAGGCGAAAAAATGAAAGCTTCCATAATGCAAAATAATCTGCGCAAAATTTCCTAATAAATCTCCCTAAAATGAACTGTTAATCAGATATGAGCGATCAAGTTTTTGATTAACAAAAAAGTATTTATCGTTCAATACAGCGAACATCGGATAAAACTGTTTTGCTCAAAAAAGCTCGAATTCCCTCGTAACACACACGCAACTGGAAAAATGATCTACCAGTAATAGCACATGATTGCGTCTACAACTCGACTGAGCGACTGTCTACAAGCGGAGGAAATCTTAGCCCGAATGTGTTTGGTCCACACACCTCGCACACGAATATGACGTGAGTGAAGACAGAGAGAAACGATTGTACTGACGCAGAATTTATGCGATCAGCTCGCTATCTCTTAAGCTATACGGCAAGACATAAATTAAACACACCGATGGTTCTCACGGGAACACAGGAACCAGTTTTTTCAGTAAATAGCCCAAGGACTTTCGGATTACTTACTGAGATTTCCTTCTCTGTAAAGTTAAACCAAAAAATCGACCTCGACTATAATTAGTAACCTAAAACTCTCTCGCCAATTTGAATACAATCTTAAAGAGAGCGAAGAAAAAGGACCATTTAGTATGGACAAGAGACCGGGGAATCTATGCACAAAGCGCGTCCCTACACAAGATCCTCTGCATTTAGAAATGCTAAATAAAGAATGAAGAGGCAGAAAAGACAAAAACGAGATAGCGAAGGAGGTATGAAAACTGAAGGAAGCAAAGTGGGCACGAAATATAGAAGTCCCGAAGGCCTGTCTATAGCTGAGTCAACGAAACAGTGCATCTTTCCCAAGAATCGCTAGTTCTTAATTAAAGCATACGATAGACAAACTTAACTAACCTCACACTACAGCCAATCCTATTAACCTTGAGGAGTAATCACCTCCTCCTAAAAACATCAAGTCCCAAAGGCAACATGAAGGAACAAATTTTTCAGAATTTTCTCAGAAAAAAACTTGCTTTCAATACCTGACACGCCAGAAACTAGGCAAGGATCTCCCTATCTGGTAACAGACCGCTAGAGTATTTATAGAGGTTCTATAGCTAAATGCTCTATAGTATAATTATGAATTTTAGCATGCAAATTAAATGAACATTCCGAAAAAGAGTTTACATAATCCATATCAAAACCTTAATTACACATTAAAAATGGGATCCATTTTTACCAGCGCAGATACAAACACATTAGCTGAAGCGAGCAGCGGCACATCTGGCCACATTTAAGGGTCCTTCCCTCCCTCAGTCAGTGCCTGAAGACGCCCAAATATGGGCATCGAATGCTCTATTCTGGAGTCAGGTCGGAAGTCAAGGACTGATGGCGCGCGCACGTTTGTCTGTCATTTACGGATAGTCAGGCGTCACGTATCATAGCGTAAGCATGTCTGTGAGCGATCTTCCCGTCAATATTCATTTCCAGTATGCTGCAATGAACAAATTTCCCTACACAACGCACACAATTAGATATAACGCGTTGTGAGAGCAACATTTATTTAAATTAAGTTATTAAAAACAGTAACTTTTAATATTCATTAATAACGAACACCAATATTGTCTAACAAAATTTTATAATAAATAGTTTCTGTTAGGAAAGGGCTTATTTTCTCTGCGTATGTGTGATGCAGCCTGGTTGATTGACACGCATATCGATGGGTGAGAACGCTAGGCTGGGCTTGGTATCACTCGTAAAGTAGGAGAGGAAAGAAGAATGTATGATTAGATAATTATCTAATCATACATTCTTTATTCTAATTATAACTAGTTAGAATAAAGCTCCCTACTCACACGAAATGTGATTCAAATAGAGCGAATACAAGAGACTATTTAGTTTAGACTTAAAAAACGTGGAATCTATGCACAGGTGTGTTCCCACTCAAGATTCTCTGCGCACAGAAACGTGTTATTTTTATTTTAAATAAACCATGCACTTTCCTATAACAGACTGCTCATGAATATATATTCCTACACCTTAAAAGAGGCAACTCCAGTTATGAAATGTAAGTACTCAAACCCACCAACTCAGCCTCTCAAGCAAGTCCATAGTTTAACCAACTAATTAGAGAAGAAAAATAATGATACGACAACAGAGTGACTTGGCACTGACGGGCTTGCCATCGATGGTTGGAGGTCTGCTCATGAGCTTATTGAAGAGTGTCATGGCGTCGTAGACGGAGTCCAGCTCGACGAAACACACCCCACGGGAGATGTTGGTCAGTGGGTCACGGCCGATGCGCACAGACCTAAAAGACAACAATCAAAAGATAAAAAACAATAGAAACGATTAAAATTAGCTCTATACCAATAACGTATTTTTAAACTTATTTTTCCACACAGTTGACATTGTCGTGAGGCGTCCAATTTAACAAAGTAGGTAATTTAAATACTTAGAACCTAAATACAGGTTTGAAATTGCAGCGTATGTGCGAAGACGCATCTTCGCCATCACAGTGAAGATGCATTGTACCGACAAGCATTTTCACTACGCGGGCTCCTCCCATAAACTACGCCTAGCCTCGCACCACACAGGAGTGCATGTTGTGCAAACGGTGCATGGGGAGTATCCGTGTTCGATCAAGTCACGTAGAGATGATCGGGCAAAGCGCGCACTAGAAGCACCGATCACATGGTACAACAGCTTGTGACTGACATTTCTAACGCTGGTCGGAATGAGTGTACGGCCATATCATACTGGTCATACTGATTATTGATGCCATTGCCACAATTGATGAGGCTATGCTACAGCAAACATGGCAAGAAATCGAGTACCGTCATGATGTGCTTCGTGCAACTAATGGTGCCCATGTAAAAGTCTATTAAATGAGGTAAATAAAATTCTAATAAACGCTAAATACAACAGAAAAAATTCGAATAAAATATCCTTGCAATCGCATTGTAATAAACTTTGAAGTGGTAAAAAGACTTTATGAACACCCAGTAGATGTACTCTTTTACATTTTAAAAGGCTACCATCGGATTGTGGGTTGATGCGTAGGGAGTGTTGTTAATCAACCTAGATGTTGGCCAGATGCTCATGCTAAAATATGACCTGAATATGTTATGAAATACTGAACAAACTGCGTAGAGGAAATGTGCTTCTAGGTGTTAAGAGTTCCAGGCTACAGGGTGTTCTAAATAAGCGCAAGACATGAATACAATATCTTCACGATGAAACGCGTCGCTCAGTTGTGAGCAGCTCCACGATGCACCGTAAGTAAGTGTTAAAAAGTTTAACACTACCAATCGTAGCGTGGTGCAAGAGCAACTATGGCACAAAAATAGTGTCATCCATTTCAAATTCCATGCTTTTTTTATGAAACACCTGATAAAATTTAGACGCCTTTTAATGCATTCACAACGCCGTGTTTTTCAGAAAGCTTACCTCGGTACCTAGTTTGAGCAAACGTTACTTAACACTTAGCTAATCTGTAGCTTTTCTGAAGTAGCTGACGATATTTTGTTAATTAAAAAGGATTTCATTGAGCATTTCAAATACGAGTAGTTCAAGTCTGAGTAACATTGATTCATGAATATTGAGCTGAGCCACAAGCAATTTTACATCAACGGAAGAAACGAGTACTGGAAAACTGATGTTATTTACGAGTCAAATGCTAAAAGCCTGGGTTTTTATGCGCAGCGTAGTGCACGCCGAGTAATTGTGGGGAAACTTATTCGCAAGTGAACGCGACCTTCATGAAAACCTGTAAAAATTTCAGCCCCGGTTCAATTCCGAAATGGTGAAAAAATTTACCATAACTGTGACAATACCATGAAGAGGTCGGCACGTAGAACTGTAAACATAGGTCGGTGCAGGCGTGCTCGATAGCTTGCAGAACTCACTTTATAGGCAGGTCGGTGCAGGCGTGCTCGATGGCTTGCAGCACACCTTCCTCCGAGGTCAGCACATCCAGACCGCGCAGCACAAGCTCTGTAGCCAGACAATGTGTTTTAGGTTTCATAGCCAACACATGAACGTCATCAACCTCAATAAATAATTTCCAGAAATTAGGGGCAGTAAAATTCTCGCTAAACACTTCGACTACGATTCTCCACACAGGTAAAATTACAAGCCGACAAATATCTCTACGGTGAATTTCAAAATGAAGGATTTTTGGTATCACAAACCTGGTTACTCTATTAATTTTCTTTCTAATCAGAACTAGCTCATTCAATTGATGAACACAAATTTGACGAAAACTCGAAAATTTGTACTTATACATGATAATGCTTTGTTTACATTAGGTTAGGTTAGATGATAACGTGCATCATATATATATGACCCACTCCGGAGGCAAAGTGTTAAAGCAGGTCATTCTTCATCATGTGTAGACACCTTTAAATTGAAAACTTAACTTCGTTTCCGTACGAATGTAACCTCTGTTCAAAGACTGAGCAGGGTAGATTAAATTAAGCTTACTCCGTGACACTAAGATTGGTTTTTTAAATATGTAGACTTATGTCACATATTTTAAAGTGTTGGCACTTAAAACATACAGAGAAATTACTGCACAACAACGCATTCGCAGAAGTGAAGAGTGCACGAGTAGAAGCAATACCCTGACATGGGCAATACAAACTATCACGGAGTCACGTAGCATCACGGCGTAAGCTTAACCTACCCTACTCGTCCACGCCAAAGCGCGGGAGGGTTTGAACAATAAAACTTGGCAGTTCCCTCTTCCCCGGCAGATTTTCTTTACGAATATGCGCAATACACAGGCCATTTTTGTAATATTGTCCAGATATACGAGTACACTTGGAAATGATCGGTTTATACCGGGAAAAATAAAAGGAAGGACGAATAAACACATCTCAGGCTTCGTTTTATTCAAAACCAAAGATCTGGCGACTTTGGAAGTATTCAACAGTTAGAACTTGACAGTAAGAACTTGAACACTCAGTTCAGATACGTGATGAGCCATGAAATAGAAAAGATAAAAGAAAAAGGAATCGAGAAGCCTACATGATTGCAAGACTAAACTTAATGCGTTTTTTCAACAGTATGGTTAAGCGTATTTTTATTTCTGTAGCAAATTAGTAACGACCAAGAAGGGGAAGTATTCAGGTGTCCGGATAAGGATGCCCGTTCCAGGAATTCTATTTTGAAATTTGATTTCATCATCGTTTTTTTCATTATATTTTGTCAAGCTACAGAATTTAAATATTCGTAGGTGCTATTGAAGAACTTGTTACTTATTTCCTTTATTTCCTAAAAAAATAATAATGATCTAAAAAGACCCGTGAAAATTTTAAGGAATTTAAATAAACTCCAGATAAACCAGTCCATAAGCAGTGGTCCTCTGAAGTGTTGGACAGAGGTTAAAGGTTCACGGCAGAGATAGTCCGGTCTTGGAAGCAATTTTCTTCTTGATGATGCAAGCAGTCTGAACTTTACTAGGGAAACTGTAAATGTGCCGCAAAAACTGGCTTTTCATGGCAAAACATGCAAACCGTATACAGGATACTTCGCTCGAGACATGAAATTTCACTAGAAAAGTGACGAAGCGTGACGGAACGGTAGGTAGGTACAAGCGTATTAATATATAAATACATAAAAAATAAAGCGATTAAGACCATAATTTAGAAGATGAAAAAACAATTTTTTGTTTACTTTTCTCGCATGAATTCAACTTAGGTCACAATGCTTTCCTAAGAGCTGCTGATATCAATATAGCACAGAAAAAAGGCTCCACAAATGGCTGGGCAGTACAAAAAGGGTGATGAGAACCTTGAAGATAAAGAAGACGGAAAACAGCCATGCCCTCAGACAGTCAACATTTGCGAGCAACTGCTGACCAAAATTCGGAGGAAAGTGTGCAAGTAACATCACGGCAGGTATCGTTAGTATGCTTTAAGCACTCTCGCCACATCAAATACAATGTTAAAGAGAGTGAAAACAAGAGACCACTTAGCATAGACTGTATGGAATAAAGAATCTAAGCATCAGCGTGTTCCCACACAGAATTCCCTACACAGAGAAACAGTAAGTTGAGAAGGAAGAGGAAGAAGATACAAAGTGGAGTTCCAGAAGTAAGTGTGAACATAGAAAGAAGAAAAGTGGGCACGAAAAATAGAAGTCACAAAGGCCTATTTATAGCTAAGGTAACCTAACCCAGGGGATTCCAGTTCCCATAGCATACGAAAAACAAACCTAACCAACATCCAATGCCTATCCTGCGTCCCCTTGAGGAAAGGCATCATCAGCATACCTCCCAGAGGCTCAGGAGTGTAACACCATCTTCCGAAAAGTCGAGTCCGAAAAGACACCTAACAATGGGAAGAAATGACACAATATACATAGTAAGAAAATTATATAGATGACAGATATGCTTATTGTCTGGCAAAAAACATGTAATAGAAGGGTTATAAATGCTCACTACCTATTCGCTTTTTATAAAAATAATTACGCACTTGAAAGAAAAGTGTTTTGCTCGCAAAAAACATTCGTTGTCTTAAATTTTCCAAATACTGGTGTAAGTATCAGGAGCAAAAACTTGACATGTAAAGAGCGCCATCAGAAAGAGGCACGATGCACCTTGGAACATGAACGAGAACCAAGATATTCGTAGAGCCCTCTTACCGTCCAGTTATCCTGGTGAGAGACGTCGTGATGTCATCCCATGATACAAAGATAAGTATTAACAACTTGTTATTCCATACCAAATACGTGAGCTTGAAAGGTTGTCTCACATTGAGAAAAACACGATCGCATAGACCGTTGGACAGCCCAATACAGCAGTCCAACCCCTACGAAGTAATACGCTCTTACCCAGTAATTTTAGCCTGAGACTTCTTACCGATTGCTTCAGACCAAGAATGTGAATGAGCGATGTACACGTATTTTAATAAAAAAAGCAATAATTTACTCGTGAAAAGATCCAGTAAGAACATTAACGTACTTATTTCTACGCTTTGATTTCTGAGCATCTGAATTGTTCTCTACATTTGATCACAATTTACTAGGTTTACCGCACCGAATTAAACTAAGTTGAGATTGAGGTGATACTGTAGGATTCAAAAGGGTCAACATTTGGCAGAATACGACCGGGCGTACAGTAGATACGAGGCGACTTCAGTACCAGAAGCGGACTCACTGTACGTGGGGTAGTTGCAGGCCTCGTCGCCGCCGTCGCCCGCCCCTTCAGACGAGTGCCGCGGCGCAGAGCACTTGAAGCAGCTGTCGCGCCGCTTGAAGTTCTGCACGTAGCACTGCGCACCGCCACATCATCAGTTACGATGTGTGTACTTCACGACCACGGAAATATCAGGAACCGACAGCCAACAACTCATACTTAATAACGTCCTCTTAGAAGGCGTGTGGGTACGAAATCAACCAACTAACCAAGTTGCTCAAGTGTGTTACCTAGTTCGTCTATATCAAATATGGCCAATATAGGGCTATGTATTCAAACCCAATGCCGATCTTAAGCAACAATGCAAATGGGAGAAAACCACAATAAAAATATTCGATTTCATAAACTCTTACTTCCAATATCAAGACTGTACTTAAAGCTATAGCTCAGTCAAGTTTGCAGAAGATGGATTCAACACGAAAAAGAACATTTTGCTATTTTGTGCAGACAATTAAAATTATGTAAGCTCCTTCAACGCACCCACGAGTGTGTCGTACCGTCCCTGAGCAAGTTAATAAACGATGCTGACGTTACAGGTTTTTTGCTCCTCGAGCATGGTGACCTTGCAACGGTCGTCAGGACAATCCTCACGCTATAGAAGAAGTACCGCCTTGTTCAGTCATTCGTAATCGCTACTTTTTGGCCTCCACATACTCACGAGTTGAAATCTACTACGAAGAGCAGGCGTACCGCACGCTTTTTTAGAATCCACACCAGTCTAACAAACTCTTTCGTCTTTCCCGCGTGGAAAGTCTTCTATTACTAGCCCTTTACTACCCCCCAGAAATACCTTGATCACATTTTAACTTTTCTTATTTACTATTCATTTGCAAATCATGGTTGTTCTCGGGTCTACTTTAAGAATATCATTGTTCAATTTAGTTCAAGTTTTCAACGGGTTTGACCACTGATCAAGCCTTTTTTTGAACTTGTACAGCATTCTAAACTTACTCCAAACTACTGAGCAGTTTTGCTTTGGAATCTACAACTTGTGAGCAGACAACCGCTTCCCAACTTCATTAAAATCTACTTATTTTTAAAATGATTTACCCGAAAACGAAGTTCATTGCACTTTATATTGATGAATTCGTTGCACATCCCTCCAAACGAGAAAACCTCAACACCATGCAACTTCCTACAAACCTTTGGACAGCAAATACCGCAGTTGAAAAACTGCTGAATTTATTAAAACTGTGCTGGTGAACAATGATAATGGAATTTGGCATAAAGGCGCTGAACTGACGAAGTGTTAATATAATTAGAGCGTAATCGTAAGGCCGCAGTTTATAAGTAATTCTAGATGTGGGCCAGTGCGCCCAGCTCTGAAGTCTTTCAAAATTAGACCCATTCTTAACTTATGTTCCACTGAAAGTTTTACTTGAGTTAAACTCACAAAAAAGTCTGTCAAAATTCTTCAAAAAAGCGTCCCTCTGAGAGCGAACAATGAAATATCACATGCAAGGTATTTTTACCTCAGTTATGAGAATAGCCAACTTTTAAAGGAAGGCCTTTAGTTTTTACTGAGAAGTGGTACATTTTGTCCTATTTACAATTCACTTGACCACCGCCGAGTGAGGCCCAAGCCCGGTCTGTTGGCAGCAGTACCATCGACCCGCACCTTCGTGGGTATCATTTCCTCACCACATAACGCACGTCGTAGAAAAATTTAGAGAAATAAATGTAACGCTCTTTCTTATTAGAGCAAAAATGCATCATCATTTTTTTAACTTAACAGAAACATTGCCGCTTTTACAGCAAAAAAAAAAAAGTTTGAGCAGCCGACCGGTTGTCCAAAAATATGAAACAGGAACATAAAGAGGACAATTACAGTCATCAGAACGAGGATTTATATTGTTAACCGATGTTGAATCCCTAGTTCAAATCATTTCGTACTTCAAGCATGCCATGATCTTTTGAAACACCATTTACAGACAGTTATCCATAAAGCTAGGCAACACAAAACGTGCTTCAGCAAATGGCCAAGCGGTACGCAATCCCGCTACAACATATAATAAGCATTAATGAACCTATAACACCATGTCAGGAGAAACTTACTCTTTGACAGATCCAGTCATGCGTGCCCTTTCCGGAGCGGTCAGCGCCATCTTTGGGGATGCTGTACTGCAGAGAGCAGCGAACGTTGTCATCCAGAACGAGGGTGCCCTGCAACAAGCGCGAGACCAGCACAGTTAGTACATGGCAGAGGTACGAAATGTCGCTCGCTCTCCTCAACCCCGCCGCAACAGCCATTGCACGTATCAAACTCATTAACACAATTCGCGTCAAGTGCTCATGTAACTTTGTGTTAGGAAATAATAACCAGTGAAACGACCAGAATTCCAAATTTATTTAAATTACTTGAAGCTAAGGCTTGTGAGTTACTGCTTATTGTCGTGAGACGAGAGGAATTTTGGAAAACAAATACTTTACAATCATTAGGTAAAACTCAATGGTTCAAGACAAGCCTCAGAGACGTCGAATATTAAAACAAAATCGACGAAAATCAATTAGAAATTGCACAAATTGGTTATTATTCAACAACCCAAAGTGGACCATAAAAAATATAATTTAGATAAATTACCTGCAAATACTTTGGTCAGAAGTGACAATTCTATTGAGGATCATTACCACCCTAGACTGAGACCGACACGTAACCTCTAACAATGAACGCCTGAGTAGCGCTCAATGGCTGTTCAGCAGAAGCGATGAGAGCGAGAGAGGGAAGTTGCCAAAGCCCTGGCAGGGGACCCTTCGAGAGACAAGATCAGCTGGAGGACTCTGCAGTCGGAGACTCAGTGCATCTTTCGTCTCCTCTATTCAAGGTTCGCTGAGCCGACTTCACATAATCTAAAGCACTGGACGAAAAACAATTCAATCATATCGCTCTTCTTTGCCAAAGTTTGGGTAAGATACTTGAACTGATTTCTGGTCAACTAGGTCTTTCTTTGAATCACACACGCACTTCACAGGAGAGAATTTTGACTACGTTCACACCACTCATAGAATCTAAAATCTAAGACTAACATTCTTTAAAATGTACACAAAAAACAAAACTAATTCTGGAGGAGTAAAGAGACAATTCAGTACACAAAGTTATTGTGAGGGCCTTAGAGGCTTGTTACAGAAGTTTGATTAATTGACTAGACTCTTTCGTCCACCAGGGGACATATATAGATCGAGTTCGAGTACCTACATACAAAGACGCTACCAAATTATTTATTTTTAAAATGGAGCTTAAATTTTCTGAAAATATAATCAATGAAAGGTTGTTGATCGTATGAGTTTTAAACTGGAAATGAGAATGACTTGGCAAGGGCCAAGTGCCCACATAAGGGTGAATGTATTGAATAAACGTAGTAGCTACTTGGTCACTGCAAGGAGGTCGGCAGGAGTGTCGCAGGCAGAGGAACAAGAAAGTTCCTGAGCAGTATGTTGTAGAGAGCTAGCTAGCTTAGCCAGCCATCGGGATACCTGTTTTGCTTCCATCCACCGAGTAGCTTCATGAACGGTCGAAAACTCCACGAAGGCAAAGCCTCTTGAAGTACCTAGACGTAAGAACACACACAAGCCAAGAGTTAATATTGAGTGTTGGCGTGGCACAGACAAAAGCTCCTTGGTCCTGAAGTACTGACTGTCGAGACACAAGAGTAGAAGTAGTAGTGGTAGAAGTAGTTGATGTGGTAGTAGTGGTTGTTAACCATATGCAGACCTCATACTTTCCTGGCCTTGCATCCAGCAAGGCGGCTCAGAGAACCGCCCCTCTCCCGCACCGCTCTCGCTGCCCAGCCAACAAACAATTTGCCTGCGAGGAGCTGTCCTCCTCGCAGGGTTAGTCAATTGTAAATAAATAAAGCAAAGTGGAACCCTGCAAAGGAAATCGTGTATAAACAATTCGTACGAACAAATCAATGAATTCACTTTACAATTGATTTCAGTTTTTTATCTGAAAAATAGATTTTATTTCTGTTGAATATTATAAGGTCAATGATATCTTTTCCATTGCACACTTTACAAAGCGAATTGGAACGATAATTATCCCGTTTAATGGTTATTGTTTCCATAGGAAAATAATACATACACAAAGAAACGCCATGATGCACACAGAATGGTAACTAGACCGCAGTGATACTGCGGCAGATCACCTGTGAATCATTGAGCCAAAAATACGAGACTATCACTTACCGTAACTTCGTGATTTCATAACAAATACTCAACAAAATGAGGCCCTTAAAATGTTCATGTACTTCAAACAAGTGGTTCAATGGTCCAAGATACAAGAAACGAAGACGATTGCTTGACAAGCACGCAAGATGCAGGGCAACAGATCAGTTGACACTCTCAAAGACACACTGTGACAGACTAACTACGACAAAATAACTTTAAACTTGAAAGAGCCAGTCTTTCGCTAAAAGTAAAACCGCAGTGACCACATAGGAATGACCATTAGCACAATTCCCGCTCTGACCTCAAGATGCAAGTAAAAACTAGAAGTCAATGTCTCAGGCCCGAAGATAACAGAAGGAACAGTCTGACGCTCTCTGAGGTTCAACGCACGAACAATGAGGCACCACTACACGCTCTGTACTACTGGTTCAGCCCTTTCTGACACGCTCTGTACCACTGGGTCAGCCATATCTGACACGCTCTGTACCACTGGGTCAGCCCTATCTAGTTCAGAGTTTGTCCTCATCATGAGTTCCGCTGCTCGAGAATAGATTTCAAAAGCAACCGAGAACTAGAATGGGCACAGTGCTATGGGTTCCAGTTTCACTACAAAACGCACAATTCGAACATACATTGTAACAAAAACGCTCTAATTTTTTGAGAAGTATGAATTTTGAACGAATCAATTAATCAAGTTCTTTCTAGTCACAACCTCTCAAATGGTAACCGTGGATCATTCAGTGAGGATAATATCTGCAACTAACGTAAAAGGAAGCTTAAACATGTTTTGTATTTATATTAGAGAACAATCATTGTTGAACACTTCATAGCCCTAAAAAATAAAAATAAAATTGAAGGACTTTAAAACACGAAATCAACATGAACGAAAGCCAAGGAATAAAAGATAATATGACGATCAATGAAATGTCAACTTTTCCGGGTACGTGAGGAAGCTGGCGACTCAATAACAGCCATCTCACAACAGTTCCCAGCGCGAACTCAACGAGCAGTCCATCAACATCATCGATGGGAGTTCCCACGAACCAGTTTTAGCACAGGGAGTAAAGCTCACAACACATAAAATATCAGTATAGAAAGGGCTGAACGGAGACCTTATTTAAAAAACACAGAATTTTGAATTAAAGCTTAATAATGATGTTTAGGAGAGCAAACGATAATATATGCCTCAGTGACGTGACACGAGAGAGCGACAAAGGACGGCGTTGCAGATGCAGTGCTGAGACTACTACGAGCAGCTGCGCATTGATCTAACGCACATTCGATGTGTACTGGCTATTGCACGATGTACATGCCTTGCTCAATAGTTAGCCTAGCACATTTGCTGAGAAGGACGCGTAACAACATGTCTTAATAAAGATTATAATTGGAACAGAGCTCAATTCAAATCACGTTTGGTTACCTAGGTAGGGATATGACGTTCGTTGAGGTTTTTAATTTAAGATTAGATGCTCGTTCATACGTATTTGAAGACCCAGAAACCGTGCTGTGCCGCAGAACTGCCCCGTAGCATCAAGCCATGTATCATTGGCTCATAGTTGTGCTTCTCTATAACTGAAACTGTCATCACTACAACTCTAGAATACAGGAGAAGGAAAGCTCTGTCAACATCTTGTGCTCTAAATAATGCTGACGTCAATAGTTTTACAACAACATTGCAGTTGCTTGAGACATACCCATAGTCTTAGCATATTTCCTACTACACTCGCCCCCNAATGCAAGATTCTATTTTCTGCAAAATCAAGTTTCATCCCGAAACACAAAACGACGACAACAACGAAGGAACAAATGACCAGCCGACATGAGAAGTAAGATACCTTTAAATAAGCTTACCTTTGTTTTTCAAGTAAGAAATTATGTACAACTAATAGGACAAACGCACGAAAGTTTTTAATGGTGGGAAATATACAAGAAAAGGTAGCTGTAATTACTTGCTAAAATTCGTACGTAGGTACAATAAAACTGAGTCGCAAATTAACGAAAATAAGCCCAGAAAAACATAAAACGAAAACTTCTGAATAAGAATTTCATTGAAATGTTCACAGTTAAAAATTATCGACCCCTATGGCATAATAGAAATGAAATTCTACGATTAAAAATTTTATAAAGAACAACATGACGTATCTGTGATAATTTGAAAATCCTGCGGAGAACACAGACATTAATTAAGATCACATTATCTGAGACTAGGTACTGTGAGAGACGCTAAATCAAGGCACCAATGATGTAGATGAACCTGTAATGGAATATTGGGAAGGCGCATTACGGGATACACACCAAGAGCGTACACAGAGAAGATGGGAAGCATAGAACAACAGTGGTAACGAGCACAACGACGAGAGAAGAAAACAGGGCTGGGGAGAGCATAAAAAGGCCCGATAAGGCAATACTATACCTGACTCCTTGCGCCGCACCAGCCTGATGTCTTTCGGCGTAAGGTTGCAGGCCAGGATGTCTTCACGAATCTGAAGGGAAAACCTTAAGGTTAGCTTGCGAGACATGAGCAGCCATAATGAAGCGTGCCGAGTTTAGTTTTCTTCTCAGAACAGGGTTAGCCAGCCAACATAAGCGCAGCCAAGAACAGGGCCAGCTGGCATGGAAACCGGCACTGCAAATGGCACACGGAGAAACCACAACAAAGGAGTATTTCGTTGACGTGTCAGGACAAGACAGGCTCAAAACAACAAGATTTGTAACTTCGACAGCACGGAAGGCTAGCAAAGCGACCTACCACACTATGCGCTCAGATAGCATGACAGTCGGTCCGTTTCAGGGTATGGAGCACAGCTACGGGAGCTTTTGACTTACTTAGAGCTCATTATAGCAAAACATACCATCCAATCAGTATTTTTGCAAGTTATTCTCACGCTAGCCTACCTTAAAATTTCATTTATTTATACCAAGAATGAAGGAACGGCCGCACGTAAGTCATGAGTGTGAGACGCTCTGGGTTGGTTATTAAAAGGAAGCCTAAATATCAACTAAATGTAAGGAATCAGCGTATAACATATTCATTACACTAATTAAAAAGTCTTTGCCAAAGGGAGAACAACATTTTTGTTATCTCGGAAGAAAATAGAACACTAATTTTCCTTCATTTCAAAAAGTAAGGCGATGATCAGAAAGGCAAGGAAAGCGTTCTTTAGGAGCTACTGTTGTGTGGGGTGATCACAGCAGTGCCTCACCGCATTACCTCATCATCGCACATGTCGACATGTTGTACAACGACATGTTTGTGTCCACCCCCTTGCTCTGTGGACACAAGGCGAACGTGGATTGGCATTTGCGCGTCACATCGTAAATTATACGCTACGACCGCTACAGCGAAACGGCCAGGAGGCACGGTTTTTTAATTAATATCACACTTTGCGTCTTGTTATGGCAATTTTGAAAATTTTAAGGATATGTACGAAGGCTGATCAAAAAGTTTGGTAAACATGTCTAATACCGTAATATTTTCGCCGCCAGGAGGAGGTAAAGTGATGGAACTTCGGGATTGCATCGTACTCGTGTGCAGAGGCGGGTATTAGCGGTGCTGTGTGCGGCGTCTGGCGGATTGAGTAAAATGTCGAACATAGTGCAAGCAATAAATTCTCCTTGAGACTCAATAAATCGGAGATAAGAACCCACCAAATGCTTCAGCGAGCCAACAGAGGCACAGAGAACGGGGGAAATCTCTAGACGATGATCATCGTCAGAGTTCCGGGTCTCTCTCTATACTTCCCGTATCACTTGCAAACAGTATTGTGTGCGACAGCTGTGCAAAGAATGTTAAATTCTATTGAAGAAACAATGCATATTTCAAGCAGCACTGTTACAGCATCTCCCGGATTGAGTCTCTAACACAAAAGACAGAGAGAATATTTGGGCCGTCCGGCGCCGAAGATTCATCTTAGAGATGAAGAGCAGGACTAACCATGGCGGTGAGACATGGTCATTGTTCTCGGACCTCAGGCATGATGAAAGATAATGAGCTACAGTAAAAAAAATTCGAGCAAGTAGTAGACGTAACCGTGGTAATTTTCCAGCGCTTTAGTGGCTGCGCCTTAAGTCTCACTATTTAGAAGCAATATACCGTTTATATCATCACAGAGATCATTTTATTCACATGAACCGACGTTCAATAAAAACCATCAGACAAAACGACAGCAGATGAGTAACTCGCATCTCAGAATCTTCTATCGTATGCTGAAAGACAGAAACTTCGCTTCAACGCTCAAAAGTTGAATCAGTTCCAAGTTTCCCAGAGAGTGAAATGACAGAATCAGGACGATTTTCTCTTTCCGTTTCACTTTCCACATCATCGGGTTTGGAAAGAGCTCCAGCGTCAGAAGGAGACAAGGTCGGAGCACGCTAATTTCGTCGCTCAGGGTAGAGGTTTTAGCGATTTGGGAGGAAACCGAGCCTTGGGGTTTCAGCTGCCCACTCAATTTTCAAGCAAAATTAGAGTAAATCAAAGTGCTCAACACAAACACGTGAGATGAAGATGCAAGACGAAGACAGAGAAGTAAATTACAGTAGTATGACGAAGAAAAGAAGTGCCTCACGTCATTCTCCGTAATGGGCTGGGTGAGGCCGCGCACCATCACTGTGTTGTTGGGCGACATGCTCCTGTAGTCCATGTGGCGGTCGTCTTCGTAGCTGCAACACATCGCACAAGTTCAGCTTCAAACACTGAACATCACGTACACGCTCCTAAATGGAACGAGTTAGAAGGTTCATTCAGCAGTTCGTTTCAATTAAAAGCAAACCCATCCACCGTTAGGCATTATAATTTTGTTAATAGTCTATAGAACCATTTTTTCAAGAGAATATCAACTTTCTTCAACAGATTTTTTTAACAAAATTTGTGGTACCAAAATTTAACTCCAACAACACATTGTTCTTAATAAAATCGTTCATATCAGAAACTTGGCCTGTTTTTCATTTCTGAATGGGCTAAAAAGCACTGGCCTGAATACTGTGATATTCTTAACAACCTACACAAACGTAAATTCACAAACACACGCACACAAAGTGACATCTTATTATACATGCAAGACAAAAGAATGCCAGCAGAGCTGAAAAAAAAAACTCAGACTTTCAATTATCGGAACTGCTTAAGATTGTTTGCCTCGGAACTGCTTAGGATTGTTTGCCAGGAGTAGAACGCAAACGATGCCACAATCGGAAAATACCATTACATACGAACGAAAATAATATAAAAGTATTTGATACACAACTGCAACTATCGTTTAATTATACGATTCGAAACCGAAACTTGCTTCCCTCAACCATGAGACGCTGACTGAAACAATCAAAACATCAGCAGGAGAAGGAAATATCCCCATTTGAACATAGGTAGCAGGACGGAAGCTATCAACGTCAGAATATACAGAGCAGAATCCTAGGAAGGTAAAATAAAACCATAAAATAAGAGCTACAAAAAACCTAATCCTTAGCAATCACCACCACCATTGAGAAAACAAAGAAATGGCCCAAAAAGAAAGGAACAACAAAGGGAAAAACAATTTAAGACGAAGATAACTCAACGAAGAAATGAAGAGTTAGTTGGTCAGCAAGTGCGGCCAATAACCGTAAACAAAGAGCTGAATTTTCTAGCCTATTTGAACCACGCAGAAAAACAATATCAGAACCGCACAGGTCTACATAATACACGTTGAACAAGATGAAATAAAAAAGGTTCCGAGTGTCCTGCCTCGACTCTCCAGATCACGAGAGCCTCACTAGTCGCGGTCGTGGTGGTCAGCGTGGCGGTCGCCCCTCATCTTGGGACTGCTGCTTCGCTCATCATCCCGGTAGCGGTCCCGCCGGTCCCGATCTCGATCACGGTCCCTGTCCCTGTCCACTTCACTTCTGTCTCTTGAACGATGACGATCATAATCTCGATCTCGGTTACGATCCCGGTGGTCTCGTCGGTCCCGACGGTCCCTGTTCAAGGGGGGTAACATAATACAACGCAAGATAAAAACAAAGCACAGCATTCAAACGTACCTCCTGTAGCTTAAGGTCAACTTTACCAAGTTACAACGAGCATAGCATCTGTAAATCATTATTGCACTCATAAAAAACATATTCTCAAGGATTAACATATTTCAGTAAGAAATGAATTTAATCGTACAAATGTGAACCAAAATAAATTTCCAATCATCAAAACGTTTCAACAAGCTCATACTGCAACCAACTAAATATTTTATCAACATTTCGTAGCACATATTTGCATTTGAATGAGGCGACGTTTATCTTCGTAGACAGACTGAAAACAAAACTCCTACTATTGCCTCCAAAAATAATCAATACTACATTCCATGAGACACATTACATAAACACCCTCAAACATCCGTGGGTTACACGTGCTTCAATAAGACTACAAGCCAAAGAAATTTCATTATAAAGAAGGCTGTATAACACGGTCAGTAGCAGAGACTTTCTCTTCTGTGATCAAGAAGCAGTACCATAGAAAAGAGGGCCACTAATGCAAGCATGTTTAGTGAACAGAAATCAAGTTTCAAATGCTTCCACTCTCGCTAAAGTACCACCCAATGGCAGCAGCAGACATGCGTAATGTGGCGGACTATCATTACACATGAAGGGCGACGGAGAATGTATTCTTGGTAAGTTATACTGTTAACAACTATGACAAAAAGCAATGTAGCTTCAACTTAGAATTCTTACAATTGCTAGCTACTATTTTTGAGTTAGCTCTTACAAGGAAGTTCCACAAAATATAGCCATACAGTGCTCTACAATAAGGTTCGGTAAGATCAATATGAACACTAAACAAAGACTATCAGAGCTAGAGGAGATATTTCAAGGAAATATCACTGAACACATGGCTTGCTTATTGGAAGTACAGAAGTAAAGCTACAATAGATTGCATACACTAGTAACCTACGATACTGTTCTGGTATGGCAACTCCAGTAGCATTCAAAATATTCCAGTTGCGCAAGCGATGAGAGGAACAGCTAGTGCGTCCCCAGCTGCCCACCACTCGGTACAAGGCTGTTAAGTCTTACTTTTTTCACACGTGCTATATTCATTTTTGTTTACGCGAATGGAATACAACTCAGAGATTATTGCACTTTTATGTATGCATGAGATTGTAAATTACATGTTACAAGGGAACTTCTGACGAGCATTTCCCAAAATAGTAGTTGTGGTAAGGATAGCAGTGTCTCGTACTATCTCGCACCGAAAGAGAAGGGACCATTCAGTATGGACTTAGAAGAACGGAGAATCTATGCACAAGGTGTGTTCCCACACAAGATCCCTGCGCATAGGAACAGCAAGTTAAGAAGGAAGAGAAAGAATCGTCAGTAAACATCAGTAAACAAAGCTTGAAAATGGAATGAAGTAGAGTGGGCACGAAAGAAAGAAGTCCCAATGGCCTAGCCAAAGATGAAGTAATCTAATGATGTCATCATGGGAATGCTAGTCCCCATAGCATAAGATAGACGAACTTGACAAGCTAAACCCATTGCCTATGGCCTAGCCTATACTCCCTGAAGGGGCATTTCCATAAGATAACAATTTTTCCTACCTATAATTACTAATCACTGCAGAAACTCGACGTGATTTTCATATTGCTCATCCAACTTACAGCTTTTCACATTGAGATAGGCACTCACGCATCTCGCTGAGATTTAGGACACAAGAGAACTGAGAAACTTCTCATTCAGTAATATATTGCTCCCTCACAACGGCTTAGCTCTTGTACAGAGACCTATTCTCAACCAATATTCGTAGAATTACCGAACTAATTAATGACTCCCACATTATAGTGAGCTTCCGACCGTCCATTATTGCCCTTTACATGTAAACTCGTACATTACACAATCACGTAGGAGATGCTTATTCCACGCTTCTCTGTTCCATGAGTTTCAAAGTAGGAGGTATTTACATGCACTTAGACAACCCTGAACATCCCATCTGGAACCCCCTTGTAATGGAGTTGCAAACAGAGGAGCGATGTTACAATAAACAAATCGAAATCTATCACTTGCGGAAAAGGTGAAAAGTTTCTTCAAGCCTTGGAAGTAAATAATGGTAATCTTTTAATCAAAGATTCATCAATGAGACCAGTACTTGAGAATAATAGTTCATGCAGAATTATGTTGAATTTATTTCACTAATGGACGTTTTTCTGATATATAAGTATTTTGCCCATGTACATCGTTTTTAGAGCTTTATCTGAAACCACATATTTTGGCAAAACTTGATCAATACTAAGCAGATATTAGAATGGCCTCCAAGTCTGATCAAATTTTCATGGAACTTTAGAAGTGACAGAACAGAATAAACTTTTAGGCACAAAGAATTCATTTCATATTCATCTCTTCATGTCACTCTAGCAGTAAGTTCTGGTAAATTTAGAACAAAAGATTGTGCATCGAACTTTTTACACTTCTTCCCAGTGTACTCTGGCATTTTCAAGAAGATTAATCTATCTTTGAAAATTTGAATCCATTATAAAAAAAGCAGGAGTTTTCACTTTTCAGAGCAAGTCACGGTCGAGTTCATAACAAAACATCATCATGACGAAGGAAACGGCAGTCACACCGCGCAACTCGTAACTGGAGCACCGTGAAAGAAGGATATGTCCGTTTACTTCTCAGAAATACCAACCACAGTTCAAAGGGGTTTGTCATTGCATTACCTACAGCATGTAATGAGTAAATGAAATCAGAAATTCTTTCAACACAACTGTTTGTAGTAGCAATTTTGAATAATTCTCTTGATACTTGTTTCAGTGCCTAATGAGATAATAGATCAGTGCTGTCTAGTTTACACAATAGAAGACTTTTACACACTAGGGAAAAAGTACCGTTAAAAATAGGCGCAGTTTTGTCTACGATGAACTGCACAAAAGGATGCAAGAGAATACGTCGAATCAAAGCGTCACCTGTGGTCACGATCTCTCCTGTGGTCCCTGACTCGCTCTACCCTGCGGTCCCGGTCCGCAGGCTGCCGCTCCTCAGAGTACTCTCTGTCACGCCTGCCAGAGCTGCCCTCTCTGTGCTCAGGCCGCGGCTCCTGCCGCTCCACTTCGCCAGGCATGTCGTCCACAGCAGGCTGTCGCTGCTGCGGGTGCTCCACGAGGCCGTTGTCGAGCATGCGAGGGTGCGGGTACCCGCCGTTGGCGTCTGGCTGAGGGTTACCTGCCACCGGCCCTCCTGCCACTGACACGAGCGCTTGATGGATACAGTGAAGTTCACATCATCATTAATATGGGTAATAAATGAACGGAACAGACCACTCAGTGATAGATTTCTTGTCTCATAACACAGTAAGTGCAGAACATAAGTACCATAGGTGTGTTTTGGGTGACCGAGGCTCAAACCATGCTTTCAGCTTCTTCTTGATAGCAGATCCAACACTATCATCCACAATGCTTCATATATTTATGATGTACAAGTAAAGCTTCTATTTTGCATGATAACCAATTCATGTGGAATTTAGTTATACTTAAAACCACTTCATCGATTTGGTTCTCAAAGCATACACCTAAAATTGTTACTTTAATTAAATATGTATTTACTTTGCTTAGATTGCTAAGGTATGCTTAATTACTTTCTCATTTAATCAAGAGATCTTAAGTCATTAAACGTCTCAATCATTTGCTTTTATTCAGACTTAGAAGACATGTATACTCGTTTTCTAAGAATCGAAATTGAAAACCATGTATTGGCAATTGAAACAGCAGTTAAGTTCAGTTAATTCATGTGATCGAATAATTAATTCATACGGCTGTCAAACACGACAGCAGCATGAATTAGCAGCTTTATTTCTAAAGAATCTTAGCAAGAAAACCAAGTATTTACTGAGAGGCACAAAGCTAAAGTATGATCCAACCTTCATGCACCAAATAATAGGGTACAATAAATGTACATGTCTTGCACACCAGAGCAAGCAGAACAAAATACAGTCAAACTGCTCACCCTTAGAATGAATAAAAGGTTATATAAATAAATTATTGCATACAAGAGTTCAACAGAATAATGACTGTAAAAAGATTTGACAACATTGTTACCCCAATTCTTAACTTTATTTCATAGCATAAGCAGATATCATATAACACATGCAGTGATATTTTTGTTGCACAAAGTTGTAAAATAAAAAAATAACCTCTAAAATAGTAAGGCAAGCTTAAAAATGCACAGACTCAAGGAAACAATCAGAAAAATAATAGAAGTAAATGAAGGCAATGATGACTACCCAAGACAAATATAGCTTGAACAGACATGCAACATTTTCCATCATTCCTGTATTTTCACTTAAAGAGAATGAACAAAAATTACATAATAATGACATAAATTTTACTTTTTACTTCAACACAAGAACATATAGTATCCACACTTCTCCCTTAAAAATTATTTTGAAATAGTTGAATGACTTATGTGACATTCTTAATATCCTTGAAAGTTATGACTGCAAATATGCACTCTTTTCCCATTTGCAGTGTTGTGGGTTAATGGTAAAAAATTCAATTTCTGCACTGGTGAAGTGAAGCTGAAATAAGAAGGCCCAGAAATAGGAATGATGTAGTCATGATACAGCAGTATTACCATTCTAAAGAATTTTAATTGTTCTTTTTAGCACATATAGAAATACCCTCGCGCAATGGTAATAAAAACGACTTTCACTTATCGTTCACCTGTTCGTGAACTATTCTTACGAATGCAGAATGGTTAAACAGGACAAAAGTACACTGAATGGCGGTGAAAATGAAACCATGTAAAAGTTTCTACAGGCATTAGTTATGGAAGTATAGGCATTTAAAAAAAAGAAACGTTTTTGTGGCCTACCCTATATAATAATAGCCCAGTGTTGCTTACTTGGACAAAGCATCTCTCTGTCAAGGTCTTAAGGATTTAGATAAGAGAAAATTTTCGAGAGCGTATTTCCAACTAATCAGCGAGACTCAGAGAAGGCAGTCTGTATCAGTCATACTACAAATAACAATATTTCATGTTAGATTTACAGTAAATAAAAGAGCATTTTTAGAAATTAACATCATTTGTTCCGCTATTTTGGGGGGATGCGTCTACTAGTTACTTAAATACATAAAATAGAACTTTCAAATGAAAATGGCCCTCATCTTCTGTCTCAGAGAAAAAAAGAAAGCTTACATGGATGATCAAATGTAATGAACTTGAATACAGTACAAGGAATAAGATAATATGTCTAAACTGACAACTTAGGATTATTTTTTTTATAAGAATCCCAATGGTATATTCAAGTGAATTTCGATAAAATATGTCTATTAGATTGTTATTTAATATTTTAGGTTTTAATAAGCCCAAAAAATCAAATTTTGGCATATTTTAGCACTTTTTATTATTGCTTAGTTGAACTTTGTGTAATACACTTTATTATATATTATTACTTTTATTTCAGATGAAGCAACGCACGACTCAAAACGAAATAGAAGACGCTTTACGAACTCCACTAAGCTCGTCAAGCTCATCAAGCTCAGATGCAAGTTCTGATTCAGAGACAGAGACCACTGACACAGATTCATCAGACAATTCGATGTATAACTCTACAATAGATGATGCATCTACAAAAGATGATGCTATCGCATCATCAACAGCCCCTGAACCCTATGGTAATGTAGTTTGGGGATTGGCCGAAAGTGAGGATTTCACACTAAGATTTGAGCTCCCAACTTATGAGCCATCAAAACTTTGTGTACAACCTGTTATCAAACTAGGAATAGATGCCTTCAAGCTGATGTTTCCGCGCAGTTTGATGATCTGTATTGCCCAGTACACAAATGAAAGAATATCCATAATGAACAAAGATCAAAACATGAATGTACATTGCACTGATGAAGGGGGAAATATGTATCGTTTTAGGTGTCATACTCATGTGTATGAACTGTGTTCCTGAACTAAAAGACTATTGGTCTAAGAATGAAGCTCTGGGAAACGACTTTATAAAACAGGCAATTTCAAGAAATAGATTCCAGATCATAATGGCGAAAATGTTTTTCAACAGCCCACAGAAACGCGATGGTGCTGATCATTTGTATTATGTTGAAGAATTGATGAACTGCTTCAAACATACGTTCTCCAAAGCAATGACTGACAGTACTTTTCAGAGTTTTGATGAGTCCATGGTCAAATTCAAGGGAAGATCGGTATTGAAACAATACCAACCATTGAAACCAATCAAAGGAGGAGTGAAGGCTTGGGAACGAGCTGATGCAAGAAGTGGAAATGTTTATGACATGAATGTTTACTTAGGAAAAGAAATGGTCAAGTGACTAGAACTTTGAGAGAAAGGGTAGTGAACAAACTCTGTGCAAATATTCGACGGCAGAATGTACTGATGGCATTTGACCAATTTTTCACAAGTGTAAATCTCTTGCAGAATTCGCAGTTTCCAGCAGTTGGAACTGTAATAAGAACCCAATAGAATCTTCCTAAATTTACAGCTAACCTAAAGCATGGAGGATCTGAATTTTGCGTCAGTGACTGTGGAGTTGTAGCTACACGTTGGATGGACAGCAATGACATCGCACTAAGCAATTGCCATCAGCCTGTCTCTAGTGTTGTGAACGAAAAATAAGTGGGGAAGGATAATTGCTGTCAACTGTCCTGATGCTATTGCGGCATATAACGATATGATGGGTGGAGTGGATGTATCTGATCAGAAAATAGCAGTATATGATTCCAACCAAAAATCCTTTAAATGGCGGAAAAAAGTTTTCTACAAGTTAATGTTAAATTCTGTTGTAAACAGTCACATTATCTTTCAAAGAATGATGGGAAAAAAGTCTGCACTGAAACCATTCATGATTGAGCTTCCTGAACAATTGGTTCTCACAGGTCGTTCAACTGCGAAAGTCAAAAGGAGGATATCGCTAACAGTAGGAAGTTGCTCAAAAAGAAGTAAATTGTTACTGAACATTTGAGATCACATGCCTATAACAATACATGGGCAACGAAGCTGTGCAATGTGCACTCAGAAAAAGATAGATAAAAGAACACCTACAAATGTTCAGCATGAGAGGTGCCATTACGCCAAGCATGCTTCATGCCATATCACAATAATTAGTTTCATTATAAAGATATAATAGTCACACAACATATTTTGTAGTTTCAGGTCAAAAGGATTTGCACTAGTGATGTTATATACATATATTTTTCTATGAAGAGGAATTTATTAAACATTTATACAACATATTACTGCATAGTTTTATGACAATGCATAAGGAATTATATAAGTGCTGTGAACTATGGCTGTAATCTATTGTGATATTATTTTCTATTTTCTATATGAAGGTTTACTTCAGTTCTAATAAATACTGTTCTATTAAACCCATGTTTCAGTTAAACCCATTGGGATATATGATCCCTTCATA
>VOMN01098396.1:0-33629 GCA_014899125.1 Orchestia grillus | reverse complement strand
AAAAGCACCTACGTTAAGTTTTAATTAGAAGCAACATTTAGGAAGTATGCACGACAGCAGCGTGTCTCGTGGGAGTGTTGAGGGCGAGAGCGCGTGTGGGAGTCTGGCATTGCGGGCACTTACTTTGAGCCCGCCCGTCCCCCTGGGCGCTGCGCCAGCTTCTGGGTCTGGTCTCTGGGGCTTTGGTTCCGGCTGCCTGAGCTCGGCTTCCTCCCGGTCGAGGGCTGAGAGGATGTACTTCTGGTCTTCCTCGCGCTGCTTCTCCAAGAACTCCTGCTTGGAGGCGGGGATGTAGCTCACAGAGCTGCCTTGGAAGAGCTCAGGGGGCGGCGCCTCTGCTTTAAAGAAGGCGTTCGTACTCAAGTCGAGGCTGGGATCTCCTGAAGGGTCATCGCCGTAGTCCAACACGTGCGATGAAAGGGCGTCCCCCAGCAGGTCTTTCCACTCGTTCGAGACTTCGGGTTCCTCTACCACAGGAGCAGGGGTGTCTGTAGTCGTGTGTTTGGGCTAACAGAAGAAATATTTAAGAGCTATCAGTGGAGAAAACTAAAAAATAGAGCACACATCTCAGTCAAGAACTTCATTCGCTACAGAACAATCGCGACAGAACATTGAAGGCTTTACTACACCGTCAAGCGGGGTCTGAGACAGGCCGGGCTGCGACTAAAAGAAACCCAGTCCAGAGTGAAAAGGAAGAGAGAGCGTTTACCTTTTTAAAGACTTACCTTCACGCCATTTCTCGGGTGAGTCTAATATGCATGTAGGAGGAGAATTTTGAGCATAATGTACAGATATTTTAGTATAATTTTAGGATTTGCGACACCCCATTTTTCATTTGTATAATGTCCTGGTATCCGTGTAGACGTCAATCCGTGAGCGTTTTGACGTGTATCCTACCTAAACCCATTAGTTGAAGATGTATCCAATCATTCTAATTTTTCATGGTTTCAGTTCGACATTCTGGGAATCAGCAAAAACTATCGACCTAAGAGTTCTTTTTAGAAATTCTTAATACTTCTCTTTCGAAGAAGTATCATGTGTTTTTATTTTTAAATGCTTGAAATTTTCACGATTAAGTTCTGAATTTCATCTTTCATAAATGAATGAATAAATGATAACTGTAAATACCTCGATTCCGTCAGCCGAACAGTGCAAAATAACTGAACCAATCAAAGCGAATGACGACGCACTCGAGAGAATAACTCACCAAACTCAGTAGCTGGAAGCTTCAAAACAAAACAACAATGGACAGAAGCTAGTCAGCTAGTTGAAATCTTTTCGGAAATATAAAAAAGAAGTACACCAAATGTTTTGAAGAACGTTAACCCAAGTATAGAAAAATGCCAAGATACTCGTAAAGGGAAAACCACTTAGAACGTTAGGGAAAGTACATGGACACAAAACTAATGCTTATTTGATATACAATACATACGTCTGGCCTGGAAATTATTCATATATGTAGAGCTCTCAAAGCATATTCGATCATAGCAAAAAACAAGATAAACCATACATGTGCTTTACAAATAAAGGGAGAAGAAGGAAGCGCCACAGAAACGAGGTTCGAAAGCGACGCAGTTCACTTGAGGGAAAGAAGTTCAATTCAAGAACGAACAAAACACGAACACTGGAGGGAGGGGAGTTGTTCATAATTCAAGCTCGTGAGGCCTGCAAATGCAACTTCAATAACAACATAACAGCTGGACATACATGCGACTCACTAAGAGAAAATTCTAACAAACCAGAATATGTTTACGTGAATTGGAAACTCCGTGAGTTTAATTTATGAGGAACGTGATGAAGAAGAAAAATCTTTCAAACTAGTTTTAACGTTGCAGGTTCATCCGAGGCAAATGATTTGCGAGCACCATAATCAAATTCAAATATTTTAGGAAAGCAGGTCAGTAATAAAACTCAAAGCGTGTTAAAAAAGTTTAACGTCTAAAGAAACGATAGGAGCAAACTATCGGCTACTTATTTTCAAAGGCTATCCACTTGGCATCCCATTGACTCTAAGTCCCAAATGTACCCTTGACTTTATCAAGCAAATTTCAAATTCAATGAAAATTAATCGGATATTTTAAACATATCAACACGTATTGGATTAAACGGATTTAACGTATCGGATACTTTAGTGGTCTGTGGTACTGAGCAATACTGCAGGGCGTCCTCGAATGGGTCGGTCCCATGATGTGTTACTGAGGTCTCCCTTTCAAACTTACTTGGTTCAAACGCGTTTTATGCAAGCTGGGTAAGGCAAACATCCATTTTCACATGTTATAATAGACAAAAAGTTACGCTTTTGTCTCACTAGTGGACTTGAACCTGTGCTGTGACTTTCAGGCCATTCGATGGTACCGTACTGTAACACGTACACATGTTTCACCAGAGATTTCTAGAAAGTGCACAAGAGTGATTAAATTATGGGTTTTTATGGCAATCACAAATTATGTGAACAAAAATATACTGCTGAGCTTAAGAAAATGAATGAAAAGGGATAAGAAGTTTACAAGACGTTTGACTCAGGTATTCTAAATGCACGCATGCACTTAAAGTGATGAAAAAGTTAGTGCCGATTGATTTAAAATGGCAGGTTCTTCTTTAGTAAATTTGGCGAAAATAGGTAGCCGGTCGATTTCTGCAACTGTCGTTCCATTTACTCATATTTTTCGACAAGCTCGGTTATGACACTTTTGAAACTATGATACTGCGTATATTTTTTTCACTTTCCACAATGTTTTGTTGAGTATGAACCTTGGCTCGAAACGTTAAAACCATTGCCATGAAGATGCCGTAGTTTTCTGATTTTTGCTTCTCATCACCTTCAAACATTACTGAAAAGGGTTCACTTCCAAGCAAGAAGTAACAAAACAAGAACAGTAAAAAAAACAGAACGTAAAAATCAAGCAGTCGTAGGTGTGCTTTATACATGATTCAATGTATAGAAACAAAAATGGAATCGCATTCATTTGGATGACTTCTACAGAAGTCAAATCGCCATTAACATTCCAGGATTGGCTTCAGGGGCGGTCATGCTGAGGGTTCTGTGTCACTCGTGCTTTGTACAGTTCCGGCACGCAGGGATACAGCGAAACTGAATTTCAAGGATAACGTGGCTGACCTCTTCAATATCTTCCTGTTTCCCTTGCAAGACGTTTATGATTTCTGGATGGGCCTTCGCCATGATCTCTTCAGCCTGAGCGGTGGGCACAGATGTTCCAGGTAAATCATTTGTTGAGCCCTCAAGGGTTTCTGGAATAGGTTCTTTCGAGTCGTCGTCGTTGTCACTTGTGTTCAAGAATTCAGGGAGTGGTTCTCTAACTGTTGATTCCATTTTTCCGGGTTCAAAAGTATCCGGTAAAGGCTCTCTGACAGGTTCCAAAAACTCAGGAAGCGGTTCTTTGACTTCTTCGACATTATTCTGACTCGATTCCCGGGGTAAAGTAACGGAATCCATTTTCTGTTCGACATTTTGACTGAATGCCTCAGGCGGCATGTGAGAATTAGAAAGGTCTCCGACTGATCCAGTGTTCGAGGGTGGGCCTCTGGTACGGGGCCGTGGGGGCAAAGGGGCCCATTTTCTCACCTCAGAGTCACTGGCTGGAGATGCATCCCTGTGGCGCAGGTCGCTCAGGCTGCCGCTGGGGACTGTTTCCGACGGCGGCCATCGTCGTCTCTGAGCACAAATAATCATCACATATTCTACAGAAACTCTACGCAAGGATTTAAATACACTGAGGTTTGTTGCATTCTCAACCCATTCTTAGAAGATGATGAGTTACAACAGAGCACATTCAAATTCAGAGAAACGTCACTTTCCGTTACTCCAACTTTTTCGATTCGACCATCAAATAAAAGTGGCATATTGAACAAACTCTACATGTTCCCAGCCATGAGCTCTAAAACTTGAAATTGACCGTTAATAATTCTTCATACAAGCAGAAATACAATTGCAGACGACTGTATTAACTCAGATTCGAACAAAAAATTTAGCAGAAAAGAAAGTTGTTTTGTGTTTGAGATATTAAATCAGTGACTAGGAGGAAATAATGCGAGCTAAGACAGGTGAAGTGCGCACAGACGAGGACCAAAGCAGCCAGCACGCACCACGCGAGGGGACGCTGTGGCGGACGAGGGGCTGCTGCGGATCCTTGGGTCGGCGCTCTGACGTCACGTGAGGGAGGAAGAGGAGAATTAATTTAAATATTACTCTCTAACGTCTCATCACCAGCTCTCATCTAAATTTACTCTCAAATAAAAGAGGTGCTACGGTGTATTCATTTCTCTTCTGAAGAAAGTGTATGGTATTGAATATGAACGCTGCTCATGCTTAACTGGACGTCAACAATTTAATAAGAACTAAATAATTTATTACTGACCAACCATTACACGTGAAGACAACTACTCACCGAGTAATTACTATTAAACAACAAATTCTGAGAGCAGCGATGCGACAGAATGCCAGATTAATAAATTAAATTAGAATAATTAAGTGTCAGTGCACAGTACCGTGCACACGGATAACTGTTTCGAGCCTAAGGCACTCACGGACAGACTACGTCTGTATTATTTGAAACTACGTCTGTATTATTATTATTATTATTATTATTATTATTTGGAACTTAAATTACTAGCCAAATTAGGATGATGCAACACTTTCAGCAATATACAGGCAATGATGAGCTCGGTGTTACTTAATAACCCTTTCCATCTGACAGCCACCACTCACCAAGTGCTCCTCAGGTGTGCCCCACACTTCATTGGGGGACGCGCTCTGAAATAAAGTTTTCAAATGTTACACTTAACATTCTTTCCTTTTATGTGGCGTTCAAATGGAATCAGAAAGTTTTAACAGACTTTATACACAAGAACTGCAGATGGCGAGGTGTTTAAGAAACTGGAAGAACGCACACCTCCGTTCGTGTCACTCTGTCACCGCTCAAAGACGCGCAACACGCACGCCTGCAATCCAAAGCCAATGCGCTCAGCACACGTACAATTTCTTCACGGAAAACGAAAAAGATTGAGCACAGGCCGAGACAGTTTTATCTTTTGAAAACTGGGATAAGTTATGGGGAATTTATGATAAAGTGAGGGGCCAAGACCCGTGAGAACAAGGATCACACCCTCACTCCGCACCTGGTCAGACTCGGTCTGCTCGTCATTCTTCAGACCCAGCACCAACTTCTTTAACTTTCCTCCCCATCTCGAAATTGCCTGCAACCAACAAGCAGGCGATTTGTTTTGCCCTGTGCTGAATTTCTCGCTTACTTTAAAGGGTGCTTTCTTTTCTAATACACATCCGAGGAATAGTCTCCAAGATTTCAGCACTTGCTGAAACCTGATACTTTAAATGATGTAAATCAATTTATTACCTCAAGCGTTCCATTAATTGAAAATTACGGCTATACATTTCTAAACACAATTTCATTGGAAATTTTCAAACATCACAGCATACGCAGTTGGACCGAGTCAACACTAAGTTAGAAAGCAAGTTTTATGCTTCTCTTCCTAAAAACGTAAGAAAACTTACACCCATCAATGAAAAAGTATATGTATTATTATGAAACACTCTATTAACTACGTTTAATTAGTGCAATGACAAAAAAATTACTGCAGAGTAATATATTTTCTAATTTTACAACTAAAAGTATATATTCAGGTACAGAAGGTCACAAATATTTCGCAGAAAAAAGCAGAGTCAACTTACCAAGCGCCTTCGTGACCGCTTCGGTAGGACAGGAAGGTAATTAGTGCAGCGAAAAGAATATAGTCGTTAACTTCTCCGCCCTGACATCTATGGATAATTATTTACAATTTTCTCCTGTCTAAGCATTTTTATCCGTTATTTTACAAATTTATCAATGGAGCAGCGAAAAAGCTATGCTGGGTATATTCAGCGTGTGTGCAACAGGAGTGAGGGGCACAACAAGAGGTAAAAAGTATGCAACAGGAAAACCGTCCCTCCGACGAATAGAATAATGTGAAGCTGTCGCTCCCACGCAAGCCGTAGGACAGAGTTTGCACAGAAGTCTACAACTATGTGTCCGGCAACCCGTTGTTAAAGCTTTACAATGTGTCATATATGATTTATTTAATACTAGGACAAGAATAGGCAAGAAACGACATTACTGAAGTAACCTCACCCTCGATCTTAAGCCTTTTCCTCCTTCGGGAACTTTCAGGCTGCTCTCTTCTTCCTGGGGAGAAAATAAAAATTGTATTTCCATACCGGAACAGTATACAGTATTATAATATCATGGAATGTTATATTTTTCTTCAGTAACCAAATGCCTAACTTGAATACAATTATTCCACTGAAATAAAATTCTCTGACGACTAGAAATAAGACTGATGAACTTTAACAGATCCCTGGAAATGCCACAGCAAAGGACTGCTAACCTCAAGTTGTACTGAGGCGAATGTGTCGTGAAGAAAAATCTGATATATTATATTGAGCTTAAAGTTCACAGAAATTATGTTAATGTTACGCAAATAAACAGTCAGAAAATAACATTCGTTTCAACCGTTGATTTTTTCAGTTCTCGAACTGGACTGCAAAAATTTCCTACATATACGATAGCTGGTGACGTTAATTATCAAACGCGGGTAGAGGACTGCCCATTTCTGACCTTTTCTTATCTGCGACTAAAATGACTGAAATAATTTGTTAGCTTAAGAATTTATTACCTTATTTTAACGCATGAAGCCAGGATACCACCAAGGAATTCTCAAGTATGGAGAAAAAAGCGACACCGCACCACGAACTGACGCTGCCCCGACTCACCCTGACGGGCCGGGTGCGGGGCTGGGCTGGGCGTGGGGGAGTGCTGGGCTGCAGCGCTGGGCTCCCACTCTGCCCAAGCAGATGTACAGTCGGAAGATAAAATTTTCAACAAAATGAGCAGCGGAGGAATTGAAATCTAACTTGATCCCTTAACACTTATCTTCCTTCGAAAGATTTAGTTTAAAGCCAACCACCAGTCTTCTAAGTGGCCCAAGAAATGTTCCGTACATCTCTGACTCTCCCGATCACCTCGTTTCTGACTTTCCCACCTCGAATTTACTTTGCAAATAGAAACGAAATGAAGGCTGAGTGAATCGGCTCACGACTTTCTTTAATTCAGTAATTTCTCGCCTCCAGGTCATTAAATTCTACACACAGGGCGCTAAGGACCACATGGATAAACAGACCCTACACACAGGGCGCTCCAGACCGCGTGGATGATCAGACCCTACACACAAATGCGGTTGCCTGGCGTCGTTACCAGCCGCGCATAAGAGCTCGGTCTAGCAAGGAGGAGCTCGATGCCCCACGGGCTGTTGCTTTGACCAAAATCTGGTAAAAATGTTTTGTCTTGCGCGTATAGCATGCTTATTATGGTATAATATAGTATCACTTGCTGATTATATTAAGATATGTACTCAATGGACGAGCAATCACTTAGCATTGATTTTACCCGCATCCTTGTACATTTTTATGACCAGTTTGTAAATATCACAGAACCAACAAACAGGTTGTTGTTCATTTGAGAGCTGCTTGGCTCTTATCCCTCTCTTCTCTGCCTCCTCTGCCCAAGTTCCCCAACCCTTTTCCGCCCGCTTTCACGAGGTGCATTTTAGCGGAAACCCAACGTAAGTTGAGTTAGCAGAATGCTTTTTCATTTAGTTTCTGCATTACAATTTGGATTCCGTGAAATCATACGTGGTATTCATCTGTTTCATTCATGTAAGCGTATACACGTGGTGGAGTGGTATGGTAAAATAGAAAGCATACTCGACAACAGGGGTGCAGTAAAGGATGATCGAATAATCCCCACGAACCCCTCATACGCCCAGCCCCGCATACATACATAACTCCCATTATATTAGAGTTCTATACAGCATGTGTGGGGATTAGGTTAAGAGGTTCAAGGGTTCAAATCCTCGATTCATAGCAGGTACAGCTGGGCGAAGAGCAAGAAAATTTTCAGACACTCACACGCTGGAAATCTTAATTTTGGGGAGATACGTGATATTAAAGAGAGGGTACACTCAGAAACCTTGGTTAAACAGCGTCTTTGAAAGTCGAGATTAGAACTTCCCTAATTCGTTAGCGGCAGCAAATGAAGAACTCAGAACGAAAAGAGCTGCGAACTTATGAGTTGAGGAGTTTACCTGAAGCTATTAGATCGGAACTAAACGGGACATAGAAGGGAAATGACTGCTACAACTTATCACACAACAAAATTCAACTGCGAGTGAGAACTGTCTCTGCTTTTCTACTCATGTTGCAACAAATAACATAATCTTGAGAGTCGGAAATGACTGCTATACTATACTCTGCAAATGATAAGAATTAAGTTCGAGAGAAAACTGACTTTACTCATACACTCTGCAACGAATAAAAATCAATTGGGAGTGAGAACATAGCAGGAGAATCATAATAATTTTCACTTACCTAAAACAAAATGACTGTCCATGAATTTCATACTTCTTCTCCCGAGAGACACTTATGAGGTAAAAAGTATTTTATTCAGAGAATAAAGTCGCAGGATATAATTCAAGGTCTTATTCTTAAATCACATTAAACCAACTGTGGCATTGTTTTTGAGGCCAGCTGCTGCGTCAAAGTATATACCATAGCCTTGACCCAAAACTGAATTTAAAAGGCTTCATAAACAATGCCTATAAGCTTACAAACTTCAATAGCAGTATGAAGATAGTGAGCTCAGTCGAGTTACATCAGCATAACTATGCTATGTTTCGTACGGAATGCAACATTTTAAACGCTGCTTTTTCAACCATAATCCTACTTGACTTTAAGTTCTCAATAACAATACAATTTATAATTATTATTATTGCTTTTTGTCAAAGATGCAGAATTTTGAGCAACATTATCAGAAGACATAAAGAAACAGAGGACTACACCCAGACGGGTTGCTCCAGTGAGCGCGGACGATCACACACGCCGCAGCGGGAGCATTCGCTCACAGGCTCTACTAAACGTTGCGTCAGAAGACATGCGGGTTTTTAAGGAAGAACCTGGCACCCCGATATCAGGGCGCACACAAATTACAGGTTTAAAATCACAGTAATGTTCAGGATGTGCATGCGGTTTCATTAATGAGAGCTGTGGAATTAGGGAGCAGGAGTGTTTCTTGCAACAGGGCAAACCTTGGCACCGGGATCTGTAAGAAGAAATTCAGGAAATAATTATTGACCACAGCACTGGACACACGGGCTACCTCTCACCCTGGATCGCGGTCGAATGCGCCACGGCACCGGACTGCTGTCCGCGGCCTGTACCAAAATGCGGACAAATTTTCAATTAATGGAAGCCTTGCGGCAGTTCGCAGGGAGCTCATGCAAAGCGCTCTCACAGCTCCCGCTGTCGCTCAGCGCCTGTCACCTCGGCAAGTACCAGCAAACGTGCAGGAGACTCAGGAAATATCAGACGCTTTGATGTTTATTGGTCAGTGATACAGGCGAAATATCAATGGTTTCAATCTTCAGGCCGAGAAAGATTTGCATTGAAATGAAGCAAAAAACACAGATTATCGTCGGGTTATTGCTCATAGCTTCTGTAGAGATGACTTGAATAACATTCATAAAATAAAGATATTCGCAAGACATTAATTAATTGTTATGTTGTTAAGCCTTAGATATTAAAACTATAAACTTGCTTAACGAGAGCATGGTTCTGCCTCCCATTGGGGAAACAACAATTTGTTTCACTAGCGAATCAGTTAATGGAACCAAGATGGTGTAATCGAGGTATGCCCTTTTTACCACATAAACTTAAGAGAATTTGTCACACGTAATCAGAAAATGAAAGCTGGAAGTAACAATTAGAGAAAATTGAAGTAAGCAGAGTTAGAGTGACTTTTTACTTGAAAACAGAAACGAAGCGGAAAGTAAGTGAAATATTGGTAGCGAATTCCCTAGACTTTATACGTCCTGCTCAATGCAAGAAAATAATTATTTATTTTTTGAATAAACTTCATATTTCTACGAACTTCAAACAAAAAAGGGGCATAGAGCTGCTAAATTCAAGCAACAAAGTAAATAAACATTTGTGGAGTTTCACATCTTACTTACTTTTTCTGTAGATTTTTTCTGGACAGGCACCTGCATTGTTCAAGACAAAAATGTATAACGCTGCCATCGAACTGCTCTTTTCATCTAATTCAGAAAACATTTCAGTGTCATGCCTCCACAAGTAAACTGAACAGTGCCGAACGCTTTTTTGGAGCCACTCAAAAGAGAAATAATAGCGAATTTCAAATATGTTTGTTATGAGAGCATACGCCTCCCAGTGAACTTCTTTGGCGTATATGGGATTTATGAGTCCTAAAAATACTGTTATAAAAATCCCTAGCATTTAGAGTAAAAAAGTAATACATGAAATATTTCAGTGAATATGAGGCTAGCTTTCTAAATTCGATTAAATAAAGAGGCAACAATTTATATTAGCGTGACTACACCAAAATTTCCGAGGATTGCCAAAATTAACTCTAATTGCTACATCACTTTACTCTATTACGTGGACGGTGCGTGAATTTTACTCGTATGCCTTGTTGAATTACACAAGTTTTAGGGAGAATTATCTTCAAATAAATATGCGCGTGTATACTATAAACGAAAATCCAATTTGAACGATTACGAATGACTAGACCACTGAAGCAACTCAAATTGGACCTAAGTAATATCACATTGGCTTCTACTAAGTTATAATTTAGCTGCCGTTCACAAAATTGAAACTGTTACTCTAATTCATTCGTGAGACCTCCTTATCAAATGTTTCAGTTACAGGTTGTACACAAGAAACATTGAAAAACGGATGGCGGTTTTGTACCAAGCATAACTTGCATTTTCAGAGTTCACCAATTTCAAAACTATATCTTCAAAGCTGGAACTAGGAAACACCCAAATACTTTGGACGGTTACAAATGGAGTCATAGTTATGTACATAGGGATTTGCAATTGCAACGAAGATTTTATAACTATAACGGGAACTTACAACTTCAGGGGATTTAAAACTCGTACGAAGACTTGCAGCTAGTATTAATGGGAATTTACAACAAGAACAGGGGTTTGCAACTGCTACGGGATGTGTATAATTTCAACGGAGATTTGCAACAACAACTAAGATTTGCGACTACAGCAGGAATTCACAATTATGACGGGAATTTGTCCCCTATGCAAAATGGCTCTATACTGTGCTAACAGGATTAGAAAATAAATTATTTTCGTAAACTTTCTGCTTTGTCACCGTAGTATTCCTACGGGCATTTGGCGTGAGTGACACTGCATAGATATAACGAACCGTATGAATTCAATGCTTTCATCAACACTTAGACAACGTGAAAAAAGGGAGTGGAAAACCCAAGATTATATAGAACTATGTTCTACTCGAAATTCGAAAAAAGCACTAAACGAGAGTTATCATCTCACCCTGGCGAGGTCGTCCTGACCGTCAGGCGGAGGGGCAGGTATGGGCGGCGGACATGCGGCCATGCTGCCGCTGCTGGGGCTCTGCTTGAGGCCACCCTCCTGCTGCTCAGGTGCGGGTGGCCACTTGCCGCTGCTGCGACGCCCCGCCCACTCCGGCTTACCCTCGTCCACAGAGCTCCTCTCTGCGCTGCTGCGCGGCCTGCACACACACGCGGACGGTCAGGCACAACAGCTTCCATGTCATCGTAGCTTCTATGATATTTTCCTTAATAGATCTTCCATAAGAAGATTTTGTGAGGTAACCCTTTAGCGAGATAGAGTTCCTAAAACAGTTCTTACATGAAGCTATTTATTCTACACAAGGTAGAAAATAGTTCAAATTTTCATCATAAAGGTTTAAATATCTTCTTCAGGATGACGTTAGTAAACATTTCTAACACACACAGTACAGATAACACAAAGTTTCATACAGGAGATATTTAGTGGCATGGATCGAAGTGTCTTTTGCTCTCTAAAAGCTAAGAAACTTGAATAAAGTACAGAAAAATGTAATCATTTAATACAGAAATATTTCGAACTGAACTTTAGGAACGTGATTATAAACCGTACAGGGCAGAAACAAACAAGTTCGTTCCGACCTCGCACTTTTTACTACAACTGGAAAGTTTTTTCTTCTTCAATACATAGCGAGTTTTGTGGAACAGATGTGTTATATTCAGTCTATTTTCAATATAGTATTAAGGTTTTGTAGAACGTAAAATCGTATATTATCAATAAAATAAAAGCCAATGCATAAAGCCACTTTTGACGGCGTCCACTGAATTCCTAAAGCGTAAAATATTATAAACACCGTTTATGCTTTGTACATATAAACTTACTTCATATATCTAAACTCAGTTTTGAAATATAAACCTACTTCAAGTACATATGTAAATCTCACTTTGTCATAGAAATATTTTCTTAAAGTTTTCTCGAAACAATGTTCTTCCAAGTCGTGTTTTCGCTGCTCTTGAAACATCTCAAGAAACTTTTGTTGTTCCATTGGTTCAACATGTCAATTTTCGTAACATGTTCCATTTGTGGCTGTATCAGGTATTACTTTACTTGTGTGACCCTTTGAGTGCTATGAGGACACCTCCATTCCGACTCAAACTTTCCTTATGCTACAATACTATGAGTATTTTTTGAGCTAGATGACTCTCCGGATTCTTTTGGAACACCAGTTCAGCATTGCATCAACATTTTATGTTGGTCTGAGAAGGACGCGAACATCACAATTGTTAAGGTTTCATCTAATTTCACGAACAACTCATGTGTTCATGAGTCACAGGGTTAAATTTACGTACAAAATTACTCTGCACGGGTTAAATCTAAGTGTCATTACTTTAGCTGCATTTATTACAGGTGCCTGTTCTTCACACGTATTCAGTCAAAGACGTGGTTTAGACGTGGAAAATCCATCTACCGTTGCTTAGACATGGTAAATCTACGTGCCTCTGCTTTACATATAGTAAATTCATGTGTTATTGACTCATATATATTCAATAAAACATGCCATCATTTTACAGATACTAAATTTCCTATTACAACACTGCCTGTGCACGGGCACATGGTCAGTGCGCGAATTTGTGGCACGCTACATTCAGGAAGCAGGCTGCAAGTTTCTTGCATGCAACACGGTCACACAGAATGTAGTATACAGCTAACACAGCTACAATACAAAGAAGGTACGTGAGTGAGCTCATGAAGCTGAAATTTTTCTGTAAAATATTTGGCGGTTAGTTTGCACACAATATTTTCGCACATATTTCTGGAGTTACTTGGAGACAAAACTTTTCTAAGAACCATGAGCAGCTGCCAAGAAAATCTGCAGTCACGTCCGGTAAGCTGCTATGAAAAATGTGTGGCATTGACACTTATTCAATTACTACCCCATTTTTTTATGCTTGCATGGTGTAATTCCTTTGAAATAATGACAATCAAATGCTCAAACGTCTGGAGTCTGAGCAAGTTCAAAAATCCCTTCGGATTGCGACTGAAGTCAAATTGATAAAATTGAAGCGTGGAAACGTAATGAAAAAGTCTTAAAGGATTTTTTCATGACATGGAACTCAGCCTGACCTCTGTGGGGGCACCCTGAACCCGACAAAATTCCTGGGGGGGAAACGACATCGTCCCTCCCCTATCCTGCTGCCACGGGCAGTGGCTAAAATAGCATAAAAGCTCGTCAGAGAACAGCAACAAACGCATTCAACATTTTCCACAACAATTATCGACAGATTAAGTTAGGAGATCAACCATGCGAGGAGCAGCAGACCAAAGAACCTTGCATTTTAGCCGAGTACAGCCAGGACGCCGAGCGGCCGTGTTCCCAAGTGTAGCTTATTTTCAGGCGACTGCAGTGCCATGTGGTTATTGCAGTTTATTGTAGTTATCGAAGTTTTTGTTGCTATCGCAGTTTATTGTAGTTATCGAAGTTTTTTGTTGCTATCGCAGTTTATTGTAGTTATCAAAGTTTTTTGTTGCTATCGCAGTTTATTGTAGTTATTGAAGTTTTTTGTTGCTATCGCAGTTTATTGTAGTTATCGAAGTTTTTTGTTGCTAACACAGTGCATTGTAGTTATCTCAGTGTATTGTAGTTATCACAGTTTATTGTAATTATCGCAGTTTATTGTGGTTATCACAGTTTATTGTAGTTATCACAGTTTATTGTAGTTGTCACAATTTACTATTATAGAGCCGAGGTAAACATCATCCCAGCCTAGCGTCAGCACCCACATCAGCTCCGTCAGCACCACCCCCATCAGCTCCGTCAGTACCACCACCATCAGCTCCGTCAGCACCACCACCATCAGCTCCGTCAGCACCACCACCACCACCACCATCACGCTGGCGGCCCCGGCGGCTGCAGCGGTGGTGCGAGGGGACGTGCGTGGGAAGGTACAGAAATAGTTTAGTGAGTCACAGCAGCAGCAACGTAGCCATCATGTGTGTACCGTGGTACTGCACAGTGATCAAATTTGCGTACCGTCATGGTACTGCGTGGTGCCTGAATGCAAGTTCCGTCATGGTGCTGCGTGGTGCCTGAATGCAAGTACCGTAATGGTACTGCATGATGCCTGGTTGCAAGTACCGTCATGGTGCTGCATGATGCCTGGTTGCAAGTACCGTCATGGTATTGCATGGGGCCTGAATGTAAGTAAATACCGTCATGGTGCTGCATGATGCCTGGTTGCAAGTACCGTCATGGTATTGCATGGGGCCTGAATGTAAGTACATACCGTCATGGTACTGCATGATGCCTGGTTGCAAGTACCGTCATGGTATTGCATGGGGCCTGAATGTAAGTACATACCGTCATGGTGCTGCATGATGCCTGGTTGCAAGTACCGTCATGGTATTGCATGGGGCCTGAATGTAAGTACATACCGTCATGGTACTGCATGATGCCTGGTTGCAAGTACCGTCATGGTATTGCATGGGGCCTGAATGTAAGTACATACCGTCATGGTACTGCATGGTGCCTGAATGCAAGTTCTGTCATGGTACTGCGTGGTGCCTGAATGCAAGTACCGTCATGGTACTGCGTGATGCCTGAATGTATGTACGTACCGTCATGGTACTTCAGAGTGCTTGAATGTACGTTCCATCGGGGCGCTGCACAGTGTTCGAATACACGTACAGTCATGATTCTACATGATGCCTGAATGTACATACCACAGGTATGTACACAGGTATGTAATGACTCACACCATCATGGTACTACATGGTTCCTGAATGTGCCATCATGGTACAGCACAGTGCCAGAATGTGTTCAAGTACTGTATCTCTTGAGCTCTCCGAGTACACGAATCTGCACCGCGACTATTCCCCTCACATGCCTGTACTAAGTCTGTACCAAACGACGTTTCTTTGAAATGATACATAATGCTATTTTTACAGAGTCTCATAAGCCATTGCAAACATGCCTTTTTTTATCGCAAGATAGTGGTGTCAATTCCGTATTCGAACCCCCGTAAGTTCCTCGATTTCAGCTCTAATACTTTCGTAACGAAAGATAATTTATACGCCCATGTAAACAGTATTGAATCATGCCAAGTTTCTCAGAGTGTTCACGTTGGTGTATGAACTCGCATTACGTACGATGGTCATAAAAGCAGATTACTGTTCGGTGCAGCTGGAGTAAATCCCCCTCAGAAATTAGTCAGATTCCTTTTCTACGGAAGTGGTTTATGCCGTAGATTAAAGACACTCATATTAATGTACATATATCTTGCTTTTTAAGCCGCCAATTCCTGTAAAAACTAGCCAGCAGGCAGGTCCGCAACACGAGGGCGAATTTCGTAACAGAACATTGATTGATTCATCATGTCACGTACGAATGTAGAAACGAGGATGTCTCAGAGACTCACAATGTTGGCAGCACTTCCCGCGCTGACGCGCCCTCCAAGGCTTGCTGAGATCAAACGTTGGTGCTGCTGATGCTGCGATGACTCCTCGAGTGCAGTATTCCACTTAAACGGATATTTGATTGGATAGTTCACGAGCAAGAAACTCATGTCTTATTTGAAGTATGTTAGAAAAGTATAGTTTTAGAAACTTGGAAATCTTCAAAAAAGTAATCATGAAACTTCAGTAAATCTACAAACACTAAAAATAGTGAGTCAATGCATACAGTGAAGCTATAACACTTAAGTGAAGTGAGGCTCTTCACAACTGTACGCGATGTATTCCAATTCGTGCTCTAGCAAATTTGGTGTTGCAAAAATGCTATGGTGCAGACCTGGGTCCTGGGAAATGCATAAAATGTGATCTGCGAATGCGCAGGCTAGCAGTCGGTCAATCTCGTGGCTTGTTCCAGCACCTTTAGAGAAATGGTGGGCCCTCAACGATCATGCACATTCGTCTGGACCGTCAGTTTATTCTGTACCACCGTCAGTTTCGGCTGGACTACTTTCAGTTTCTTCTGTACCACTTAATTTAATTATTTTTTATAATTTCATGTATTTTATCTATAATGTATTATGCGATACTCGTAATGTACTAGTATATTGTGAAATCTATGCAGGGATGTCATTTTGGTGCCGCACTTCACCACTACACCCCTCGTTAAGTTTGTTTCGTCTAAAATTACTGTTCAAATCCTCGCTTAAGCGTCACCGTGACGTGTGAAGGCAAAAACTCACAATAAAGCTTTAGTTCACAAATTTCTCGCTTGAACGCGGTCTGCATTCGAGCAAAGTCAGCATTTGCGGTATGTATAATTTTGGCAGACTCAGTGATAGCGACGTAAACCCTAATTAACTCCATGACAAAACGCTGTAAAATTAAACACGAATATTAAAACACCTATTTCCCAGATTCCTTTGTGAATCACCAGCGTAAAAAGAATCCGTTTTTACCGTAGTATAAGCTTAAGAAAAAACAATCATTTCCAAATCATTCTGGTAAACAGCCCTTGAAAATTAATCCAAAAAAGGGCTAAGTGGACCAATGATTCACACGTCGTGTGGGTAATTTCAAAAATTAAAAAAAGATATTTTTGAAATTTTTCGACATTTACTTTCAACCCAAGCCAAGCAAACATGTTAAATGACGAGTTGAAGTATAAGGATCCGCAAAGTAAGTACAAAATGCACTGAAGAGGTGGGTCGCAAGATGGAAGCTCGAGAGCGCAGGGGCAGGCCTGGCCTCCCAGGACCAGCACGTCTCGCCACCGTACGCCCATGTCTCGGAAAAATGTGAGCATTATTTAATTAAAGGTCGAGGAACAATAATACTATGTAACAAAACATAACAAAATATAACTCGTATCTCGTTTTAGATTGAAATCATAATTTAACTTTCTTTATAACGAAAAACTGAAAAGAAAATATTTTTAATGCTATAACTTTGCTTTTGTAATCGAGTCGATCAACTTTCCGATTGGGCATTCTTCAATGTAATACGACTAATAAATACGACACAAGTACAATACGAAAACAAAGTTCCATGAGAATAATGGGTACTTTTTATCGCTTTATAATAAAAAGGGTTAGGCAATAAATTTCCAAGGACAATACTCGGGCCACGCAGCGTAACGTTGCACGCTAGCACAGCGACGGCGGGGACCTTAAGAATTTACTGGCCATCGAGAGCTCAGAGGCAGACAAAGATCAAAATGCAACGAGGTCAAAAACAAGATGAGCGTTGAAAACATGTGCTTTCATAAGTGCAGTAAGCTATTGCATGAAAATGATTTAATAATCATGTGCGAGATATACATAATGGATGTGAACTTGGGGAAAGTTGAGTATGTAAGGGTGTTCGAGGCGCACTGCACCATCACAACACACTCGATGGAGATATCAACTGTTACGCTAAAGTTCTGAAGGTAATTGAACTCGATCAAAAACGCTTCGGACATGGGAGGTTAACGGCAAAAGAGAGAAATAGTTACCGTACAAAAGTTAAAGAAATTATGTCTATAACGGTAATCGAGTGTGGTTGCTGTAAAGCAGGCAGGATAATACATTCATACCTAAAATGTGAAGGATGGCACGATAGGCATCTCATCGTTTTAAAATTATTTTTCAGTTTTAGGAAGACCGTGTTGGAAAGTTTCGCAGAATTTGCTGTTTGTTTAGCTAGGGCGGTTTAGAGGTCATGTTAGCTGCTAATAAGAAAATCTAGTTCAAATTTTACAAATTCCTAAAATAATATTGCACCGTCGTACAAATTTTCTAACTTGTATTCGTTTCGGCAGAGCATAAATTGAATTAGAGCGGTCCCGACGCACTCAAATCATGCCTCAGTACGTCGGACGTACTTAATTTGCCTCAGTATGACGACGACTATGATTTCGTCTCCCCGTACTTTGCGAATAATTTTAAATATTTCTCAATGTGTTGTACTCGTTCACTATAATCAAACCTCAAAAAATTCCCCTAATGCTGTACTTTCTCGTACAATATTGTAGGGAACAAGGATTGAAAATCAGGAACACTCGTACAGGATATATGCAAAGAGAAATGTATACGTCATGCATGTGGATTATACAACCCCATGTGAGTCACAGGTTTTGTTGTTTGCTTATAAAAAAATGGATATCACTCATTTCTAATCCTTCACCAAAAAATGAAAATTACCATGAAAACTCTTCTCCATTCTTGCAGTTCACCTTTCCATTATGAGACGAGTCTCCAATAGGTGGCACTCCACGCGACAGACAAGCTCGAGAACACAACACTAACGACAGACTTCACAGCTCAATCCCTGCAGATTCCTCGTGGCACAGAAAATCAGGAAACTACGGCAGTGCTCATCTGGTATGTAAGTGTAATACTTGCCCTTATAATCAAATGAGAAAACCACGTTGAAATTCTAGATTGTGACGTTTAATTTGCTGTCGATCGTTCCGCCTAAAATGGTGATCAACATCAAAATTGAAGTTATTAACCAAAGTACTTGGGCAGTTCTCTAACGGTAATAAAATGGTCACAAAAAGTTGAACCTGTTTGAAGAATGATGCGATTCGTCAGTTGGCAGGTCACTTATACCGCCTTGTCTTCTTCATTCCACTTCAGCCCACCTTTTCCAAGTCTTCCGCGACCAAGTAGAAAAAGAGCATTAAATTAAAATCACTTTTCTAAGTGAAATAAAGAAAAACGAAATATGACCTTCGGCAAATTTATTTTCACTTTATGAAAATTTAACTTCATTTGACGCATATATCCTGCAAAAAGACTCAACCGGATCCGTTTTCTGTAGTTTTCATCTCCTATAGAGCACAAGGAGAGGTGCAGTTAACGTTAAACTGTGGAATTGCAAGAGCACAATAAGTAAATAAAGAAGACTAACATCTCTCGATGACTCGAGAACAAACTGCCTTCCCGGATTGACAAATCGATACTGCTTAGGTGGGAGGTTGAATTGGTTCATATTTATTCGAGTTGAATAGATTTAAACGATCGACTGAACCAGAGAACAAACCAGCCATTTATTGCGTTGAGTTGAAACGAGTCATTGTTCATAGATAGCGTTATAGTCGCTGTGTTTCTTTGGAAGCGTAACCAGAGCAGTCGCTTGAAATAGATATCTATTTTTGAAATTGTGTCACCCGACATTAAACTCTGAATTATGTCCTACAGCCCATGTAGGAAAACCTCAGCATCGAACCTAAAAACGCGGTGTGCAGTCACAACGAACAAGCGGCAAAATGTATACATAAATTTCATGCGAACAATGACTTGAAATATTGAAGGTTATCATTTAATAGGCTATTCAATTGGTATTTAAGTAGATCTACTTAAAGCAATATAAATTATACGATTGAGATAAAAATTAACTAAACAGATACTTCGAAAAGTTGTGTAATTGCACGTAGTATAAAGATCAATTGGTCCTCATGGGGATTGGAGCGAGTAAATGTGCAGAAGGTTTTTTTTGCTGAGACAAAATAGGAATTAGAAAATAAAAACTAGACGAGCTCGCAAGCAGCCGAGGCTTAATAAAATCGTAAGTTCATTTATACAGGGTGACGTAAAACTGCAAAAGTCACTTTACCATTTTGAACGTTTTTTACATAATAGCTAATACAGTTCTAAAAATGCGTTACATAGGATATGAAAGAAAAAATCTTGAAGTTTTATTCTATTTCGATGATACGGATTTGAAGCATATTTTGTAATCGAAATTTACACAATTATCATATCCCAAAAATCCCGAAATACAGCAAGGATCAACAAGCAAAGATAGTGAAAAGTTATTTCTCTCGCAATGGAACGCTAGTCACAGTCCAGGAAGACTTCGTAAGTACATATAATCAACAAAGCCCTTCCAAATATTGCATTGTTGCAATGATTTCAATATTCAGACATTTCGGCTCAACAGCAGACAAAGAACGTTCTGGCAGACCGAGACCGGCACGAAATGTATGTGTAATTCAATGTGTTTCATTGAGTGTTGTAGCACATTTAACAACGTCAACTAGGCAATGTTTCAGTCAACTAGAAATTCCACGAAGATCAGATCATTGAAACGCATTCTAACAGCAGACATAAAACTGTTTCCATATAAAATTCAAGTAACACGGTTGTTAAAGTTTGCAGACCATCAACAAAGAAAGGACTTCGCGCATGCATTTCTATGACAGACGAATGATGAGACTTTTACCTCACACCAAATCATGTCTGATGAGGCCCATTTCCATTTCAGTGGACATGTTAATGAACAAAACTGCCGATTCTGCTGTGATAAAACAAGATAATCTATGAGCAACCAATTCATGCGTAAAAGTTACCGTCTGGTAATACCACCATAACGAGTGCAAAAATCATTGGCCTGCACCTCTTCGAGGATGTTGGTCGTGCAACCGTGACAGTGAAAGGAGACAACTTTAGACAATTGATGAAGGAACTTTTATTGCCGTTACTGGAAGAATTGGAAATGCAGAATTCATGGTTTCAACAAGGTGGGGCGACACCTCATAGAGCAAGGGAAACCACAGCATTACTAAGAGCTGCATTTCCTAGTCGTTTAATTTCATGTTTTGGTGACGTTCCGTGACCACTACGATCTCCTGATTTAACCCCTGCAGGTTTTTTCCTATGTATGGGGATACTGTTAGAGGAAAGGTTTACATCAATGTGTCTATTACTCTCTATTAGTTAAAAAATAAAATCATCGAAGGAATCAACAGAATAGCTCCAGATATTTTGGAAAAATGAAAAATACTGTACGTAGAATACGCTTGTGTTAAAAAAATGGAGAGCATTTAAATGATATTATGTTTAAATAACAAAACTTCAAGATTTTTAAATTTTATTTCATAATAACCAATTTTATATCTGTATTCGTCATTGTGTAATAAATGTTACTATGGTGAAGTGACTTTTGCACCACCCTTCACCAACTGCAGGAATTACTCAGCATCCCTCACGTCCCCAAGAGCAGTAATGAAGCAATCGCAAGCCTGGCATACTAAACAAAAAAATCATGCTTCCGAAAAATGTTAAACTGATTACTGAGGCAGAGCTGTAGTTAGCAACATTAGCCGCGTTGTGAAACAATAGCTTTTGCAAACATGCAACTTGTGAGTAAACATCAAGCTGTTAATAAATAGATTTTAGCGAGGAATCCTTGTTGCAGTACCTGACTTTATACATGTGAGGAAACATGGCGACGACTCAGCTGGCTTCTTGCTCGATCACTGAAACAAAATATTACAATCAATAACACATGAAATCTAACTTCTTACACAGACGAGTGCAGTCAGCATGGCTTTCCGAAATAAAAGACGCAGAAATGTAACCAGTGCATGCAAAGCACTTTTCTCACTCCAAAACGTATGGGCATACCTAGAGGTTGTGGAAACTCGCCAATCTTCTATTATTTAAACTTACCACTAAATCCTTTCACAAGTAATAAAGGAATTAGCTACAAGATTCACAGAAAGCTACTTCGTTGTTTAAGCACGAATGTTAAATTTTGCCTTATCACATCGACAATAAGGCAGAAAAATGTCGGGCTCACCACCCACACCGGGCACATCACACACCGCGCTCGTGCACACGTTACAGTACCAGCCCCAGACCCTCCAGACCACACGGTTTCAGTGAGCAGGGCAGTCTCTGGTTCCTCTTTCAAAACAAGAATCAAAATTTTCTATGCAATTTATGGAATAAACTACATTCTGCGTGTGTAAAGGCGGTAAAAATATTTGCGTCCATAACACAATCATGATTTCCATAAAACAGGAAACGGATAGCTAATCGGAGTAACAGGCAGTAAAAAATTGTGAAAATAGAAGTGTGTTGAGTAAACAAATTACAACCTGTGCGTAGCTGTACCTGGGTTATTGGATAAGTTACATTATACTGAGACATACGTATTTTTGTTTACTTTGTAACGATCTTAATCATGTGCAGAAAATTCTGATAGAGTTCTACCTCACGTAAGCTAGAAATGTGCTGAACAAATTCATTACATGCAGTAGAGGCAAGTAGAGACGGTTCTGACTCTACAAGCGCTACACCGTACCCCCTCCAGCTCCCCTCAGCCCAGTCTCGTCACACAGAGGGGGCTGTACATGTCCACCCTCAGAAGCCCACCTCAGCCCAGTCTCGTCACACAGGGTGGGCTGTACATGTACACCCCCAGGAGCCCACCTCAGCTCAGACCAGCCAGAGGAAGCAGTTTCGTCGCCCCCAGAGCACGCACACGCTGTGCCCGAGGTCGGACCAGCTGCGGCGATTCCGTTAAAAATAGCCGGCGTCCGTAAACACTTGTGTGACACACAGCTGCTCGCTTATACGGACCACTATGCCGTAAAAAAAACACTGGCGTTGGCTTCTTGAAGCAAATCTCACCAAAATATTGATGAACCATCTCTGCCAAAGGTCTCTCGGTACTCTTAACTCGTCCCAGTTGTTATACTGTAAAACAACAAACAGCCCAGTCCCTATGCTGCTGGAAAACCAATGCTGCTTCACATTAGAGGTTATCTTACAGAATAACTAGTGTTATTTCTCCACTGAGTCCTATTTCAGCAGCAGTAATAGCAACATTACCAAGGCCGGGATTATCTCTACAATCGAACAGCAGCGTGGAAGCAGGCGCCAGAAACACGGCCGCTTTGACAAGGGATATTTATTGTAAGCAGAAAAACCGTACACGGAAATTGCAACTTCATCGCTGATCCCAAGGACAGCTATGTAATTTTTTATCGTCTATGCTTCACACCTGGTCTGAATGATCATGAAAATATATCTCATGGTCCATTTCTTGTCCGTTCCCGTGGGTTAGAGGCGAACCTAATGAGCGCCAGCAGCCCTGGTGAGGCAGGGAGACCCGCTCAGTTGGGAGTAGAGAATGCATTCCTCGTGCATCGAAAGATAAGATAAATTATCGTAAAAAACAGTCTTTGTCCCTCGTCTTTAATAAGAAGCAATGCGTGAAACTCGACGACTACAAAAGGACAGACACGGGGTTAGATGCTCAATTGGTTTTCCCTATTTAACCCTAACCTACGTTTCGTTAAATCCTTTCACCTGACTGATCATCAAGATAAATATACCTCAACGACATTTTTTCCCTTGCTTAGCGTTTTTATTAAACCATTATACATTCCTCCTACTTGACTGTAATTAAGCGAATTAAACAATTTAAACGATGAAAACAATTCATCCATTTATTTCTGTTTCAGGGTGTTCATTTGAAAAAAGCATTGGCGGCCTGCGCCCGAATGCAGGAATTGACGAATAGCTCGTGCCATTTTATGGCTGAAATCGTGCAAGAAACCTCCTTCCTCCTCTCTGGTCCCGTCACCCTCTCCCCACAATGAAGAAGTGGAGGGGAATCCCACCTTTATGAATCATCTGCGGCAAAAAAACAAAAACTGAGCCCCCTCACGTCCTTGCAGCAAGCATAAAATGCTAGTTATGGGCCTGCATGTGACTAGCAGCTGTGCAGGTGGTGCCTCGTATGTATCTACTTGCAGTAAAGGGAAGACTCACTGAAAGAGCTATTCCAATAATGATAAATTGGTATCTTTGTAAAATAGTTACTAATGATCCCGTAACGTAGAAGGTCATACTTCCCTGGTCTACCGTATTTTTCGTGGTGTGCAGACCAGCGTTGATCGAAAAGCAACTTTAAAATAGAGAACACTTTTTTTTAGCCTATGGTTTATTTTATAAGCCGTTCATGATTTTTACTTGAAAGTTCATCCATTGATTTATCTTAAAGGCTATTAATGTTTTATACTCTAAACGCCACCCATGGTTATTGCTCTAAAAGTCAATGTTAGTTTTTACATTAAAGCCCATCCATGTTTTTTACTTCAAAGTTTGTCTATGGCTTTTGCTTGAAACTTTTTCTATTGTTTTTGCTTTAAAGTCCTTCAGTGCTCTTTTTTACTTAATAGTCCATCTATGGCTTTTCACTTCGAATATAATGTAAAGTCTTTTACTATTAAGTCCTTCAATATTTTCCCACACATGATGCATTACAGAATGTCGTCATCCCAAGACATATCTTTTTGGAATGATGTTCAACTTTCCTTTGCGACGCAAGAACTGGCGCTCAACTTTCGTTCTTTCGCGAAGACCTCGCTGAGCAGACGAGACTGTAGGCAAAGGGTCGGCATTTCATTCGTCTCACCAGACCTGTCGACGGATGATGGCGGACCTAACGTGCTGGGACTAAATTTCATGGAGCACAATGCGTCCGTGAGGCTCTGCGTTGGAACTAAGCGTGTATTCAAGCTTCTGTAGAGATTTTCGTACTTTATATGTATTCATAACTATGAGGTAAAAAGCAGCCGATGCAATGAATGCTTATCTCTGACGAGAAACAAAAACAAAGATTAATTTTAAAAACATCACAAACTGCAGACCACGGAAATAATAGTTTGTGGAATTTGCGTCAACGTTAAAAAGAATATTTTTCAAATGTAAAATTAAGAGGTGGATGCAAAAATTCTACCTAAACGTTTCCAACTAAATTTTATATTGAAAACAAAAGTGAGCTTCAGCCTCTGAGGTGGCTGAGGGAAAGTCCTAACCCCGTACAGCTGAAGCAAGCTCACCGACGCCCTCACGTTGTTGTTCACGCATTGTGACACGGCGAATGGAGGGAAGGGGGCGAGGGAACTGGGAGCTCCTTTCCTTGAACAAGCTTTGGAGCTGTTAAAAAACTGCTTGCGTATTCTAGTGAAATAGGGATTATGCAATATATTGCATATAATTGCATATACATGTGTGCTACCAGTAAATTCTAATATATTTTAACTTGATTTTAGTACACGATTCATCATAAAAATCAAATATAATTTTTAACTTTAACTAATCCCTTTTAACTGTTTTCGAACTTCAAATTTACCAAGAAAGGATGAGCTCGTAAAATTGAAGCCCAGTTGGAACAACAAGAAGTGATTCGGTTGGCTTTGTTTCAGTTAAGCAAAAGAAATTTTTCACTTTGACTTCGATTCTCCACACAGGTAAAATTACATGCCGACAAATATCTCTACTGTGAATTTAAAAATTAAAGATTTTGGCTTCACACATTTGGTTATTTTATTAATTTTCTTTCTAACCAGAACTAGCTGAACACAAATTTGACGAAAATTCGAAAATTTGTATTTATACATGATAGTGCTATGGTTACATTAGGTTAGGTTAGATGATCGCGTGTACCATATGTGACCTACTCCGGAGGCAAAGTGTTAAAGCGGGATAGAGTCACTTTTTTTGCAGAGTAGCAACATTATCTAAAGAACGCTTTATTTCCATGTAAAGTGGAGCAAAGTGATAAATTTAGCAATTACGTTCTTTCCCTAGCCACGGGAAAAATAGCCTTCGCAGTCTTTCCTGGTCTATTATCTCGAGAGCACAAGAGAATAACACGAGCGAAAAAAAGAAGATATATGCGACAGCTTAGTGACTTAATCACAGAAAGACGTACATACGGTGAGAGTTACTGGCTGTAAGTCAGGAGAGTGGCAGGGAGTGCGTCAGGAGAGTGGCAGGGAGTGCGTCACGACGACCTTGTGGCCCAGCAGCTGGCGAGAGGCCAGGGTCCCCACAAGTGCTGGCCCTGAGGCTGCGCACCAGCTGCCCCCCACGGGCTTCACCGCCCGCTGTACGTAGCAGGAAAAGAAGAACTGCAAGTTCCCTCCGACGCAAAACGTGAGGACGTGCCCGCTTAACCCGACCGCCAGGAGCTAACGAGGGCGGCGGCAACACACGGTCTCTAGTGACCGACGCTAGGCCAGGCAAGACATGCACTCACGCTCCCACAGCGGCATGCGTAGTAGTCTTGAACTGCTCAAGTTCCTCGGAGATTGGGCGAAAGTAGGCATTTCATTCAACTGAAAGCTGAGTTGAATATAATCAGGAAATTAGAAATAAAGAATAATATGGTGACCATTCATAGGAAAGTTCAGTGATTAATTTCATCATCAGCTGAAATATACAATTTCATCAATTGGAATACATAAGCACAATATCACATCTACTGAACTAGATTTTGTCAACTAGTTAGAAATTGATAAAGGAAAACAATTACGTAGATGTGTCATTGAGTGCTCACTTCTCTTTCCAAACATACAAGGACTGTAAGGGAAGTAAGCACGTTTGCAATGCCCAAAAATATCCTAACTTAAGACAACTTCTGTACCCTTGAATGAAAAAGCTGCCAAAAGGAGATTTGGAGTCGCGGCTAAAAGCGTCGAATCGGCTAGCTTGAATGAGGAGGCAGAGCTAACATTACTCGTGTGCGATAGCTGCCTTCGTGATAAATTAAACCTACCTCACGACATCTCCCCATGTAATTAATGACCTACTTTGACTCAGTGAAATGAGCAATGTAAAAAAGTATAACTACTTTGGACTATACGAATGTGCTAGGCAGGCGTCGACGCACATAGATTTAAATTGAAACGACTTGCTCCTATTTATGAAAAGCATCATAAATAATTGAGCTCGAGTCTTGATTTCCCTTTAATTTACTAAGGTCGTTACGGATTACAAATTTATACTACCAATGTCGTTACGAATAAAAATTCATCCTTCTTACAAGCAAGAATCAAGTTAACTCTGGGAACAAACTGCTTCTAATTACCTGATCAGTTCGCAAAAACTTTACTGTGCGCCGGTGGCAGTGAGTAGCAGCAGCGGCAGCAGCGGGCACCCGCACACCTGGGAATACCAGGCCTGCACGCCACGGTATTAATAGACGCTCGAGACTGGGGCTGTGCAGGCTGAGTGCGGCAGGTAGGTGGGTGGTGGCTGCTGACGTTAGCATCCGAGCTCGCGAAAATGCGTTACGTCCTTCATAACATGGGAAAAATTCTGTTCCTAAAAATCGTTTGAGAAAGAACAAAATAAAGCTTCCAAGTGCATTCTAAGTGTATGTCGTAACGTTTAAATAATTCGTGTTGTGGTTTTAGCTATGCCCAAGAAAGTAGACGTATTTTCCCGTCGATCGAATATATCAAATACATCAAGAAGCGTTTAATTTAAAGAGAACTCAGAAATATAATTGGTAAAAAACTGAAAGAAACATTGCATATTACACATGCTTTTAGAGAAAAATTACTTCTAGCTAGAAAGATTTTAATTATTAACGAAATACAAACTTCTTTTCCCTTGCGATTAAACGCGTGCATGGCAGGTCTAAACGCGTGAATTAAACGCGTGCATGACAGGCCTGAACAACTCCTGCCCAAATTTTCGCGTCCCGTCCGTCCCGCATCTGAATGGCGGGGGCTTTCGGAACCTGCAGTATTTTTTTCAGGTTCTGACCATAATTTAAATCGTAACCTTACATTATAGTATAAACTTAAAAAAAGTGTTAATACTATTTCAACGATGTCCCATTCCACCCTGCCTGTTTAGCAATGATCAGTAACCATAAGTTACTTTCTCGTGAGTAATAATTGAATTTACTCCCGTAGCAACGTCCATCTGCTTGCCAACAATGTCCACCCACTACAGTTTCAACGACGGCATTCGACCCTTTCTGTCGAAATATTTTGTTTTTACGTTTTCCGACTGCCAGTTAAGCTGCGCTAACAAACTCCTCAGCCGACCAGTCCGAGACCAATTACTCGTTCTACACTCGACGGTTCGATTTGCGATGAAAGGCGCCGTTTTTTCATCCTGCGTGCCGCCGAAAAACTAGGAATGAGCAGAGAGCTCATTGAGCTAACCATTGTGGCGGCCCTGGGATGGTGCACGACCACATCTCAACGCGGTTGCGCAAGTTGACACAATAACTGATCGAAAATTTACGATATATTTCTAGTTCAAAGTTTGTGACATAAATGTTACAAGAATAAACAAAGAATATTAGAAAGGGCATGTGGTTAGTTTTTATTCAGTGACATAGATACCTTAAATATTCTATAAAATATTGACTAGTTTTTTGACCCTCTAACGCCCAATGGAGTTGAAATGATGACCACGAGCTCTAAATCGCGGGGACAAAATGTGTCCATTTTTTTTTAGCAATTCCAAGTGGCATGACCGGTAATGGAAGAAAACTAAAAAAGGGAACTTTTTAGTCGAAAAGCATGGTACAATTAAGAGCCATGAGTGAGCTTAGATAAACTGCTCTGACTACGTTTCAATTAGAATGATACTGAATGAAAAATTATATTTGTATTATTGTAAGTATTTTTAAGTGTAAATCCTATAGAAAAACATATTTTATGAAGTCGAAACTGGATAAGAATCCAGCGATGTTAACATGAACCACATCTTACACTGTACATAGAGTACATGTGCAGCTAGTTTCTCATCTTTATTAGTTTATCATCATATCACTAGTTTAGCCGATCACGATTAGTATCTACCGTCTTTCAATACAATTGGTAGACAGTTCATTAGAAGGAGCTAGCGTCCCGCCGCGTTGATGACGCGAAGAATATTTCAAAACGAAAAGAATAAATTACTACCATGAGAAAGTGAATTGTGATTTCACAATGTTAAAAAACTTCTTACTCCATTAATTCATTTAATTACAATACATTTTTAAAAGACAGTGAACATTTCCTACAAATTAGTGTTAATACTTGAGATATTTCAGCGCATAAAATTAATATTTTTTTCTTCAGATATAGAAAATAAAAATTATCGTAGAAGAAGTTCGTCAATTCATCAGTTAAAAAATTAATATTTGTAAAAATTTTATCAGCAATGAAAATTCAGGAACAAATTATTGAAATTTTAATTTTTTGAGGAATTATTATACATAGACCATTCAATTTAATGATGCGTGTCCGACACTGTGTTTGTGCAAAATTCAAGCACTCTTCTCGTGCAACCCAATACTACGATGACTGGTTGTCCTAATCAAAGGCCGTTGTATTAAAGAATACAATCACATTTGGTGGAGAGCAGCCATGCCGAACTAAGACTTCATTATCCAGTTCCGAGTAGAAGTGTAACAGCGGTTACAGGCTGGAGAAATTACTGATGACCTACGCGCATACCATTTAAAATGAATGAAAAAGAGAGTGACTTAAAATATTACGTGTTTACAGCTCATCAGCCCACATGAGCGAATTGGTACTAGCATAGCTAGCGTTGGTGACGGCAGAGGTGTGCTAGTGAGGGGTGGGGTGTGCGTCTTGTGGTGGGGCAGGGGACGAGGAGGAGACCGGTGGGGTGACGGCAGAGGTGTGCTAGTGGGGTGTGCGTCTCGTGATGGGGCAGGGGACGAGGAGGAGACCGGTGGGGTGAAGTTGGGAAAGGAGAACTTTTGAAGAACGTCTCAATTTTAGCAACATATTCTTAGAATTATGTGGTACGTCTAGAAGTGTCTGTACTAACGTGAAATATTTAGCTCAGTTTTCTGTGCTCAACACAGCAGAGAAACAATTTTAAACAATTTCTTACCACTTTTTACATCATTTAAAGGTATTACCGACATAGATTTCTCATACTATTACAATGGACAGTTTTTTACGTAGCTATTTGTCGGCCCGAATAAGTGCGTAGGTATACATGGTGTGAACTCTGAACCACTAATAAATGCAGTATAAAAATCAGCAGAAGAGCTTGTAAACAGAGTAAATAAAATCCTTCAGAGTAAATACCCTGCTCAAGAGCAGCCCTAAAAGAAGACATCGTCAGGCCCCGTCAACGTGACGGAAGTATCAGTCGCCCTGGCAGCAAGGCAGCAGCGCAAGTACGAAAACATGCCACACGACTTTTCATTTCACTAGCACAAAACTATGCGAGTCTCATGAATAGGGTCGCTGTAGGGATTGAAATGTTAACGAAAGAAATCTTGATGCACTTTTTGCAAATTGTACTCTGAATTTTTCTCACGTAGATCATGCAAAGAATATACTCGCGCTCAGAACTGGAGATAAGCTTCAGGATAGGTTTTTTATTAAGTAGTAAGTAGAATAAAGATATTCATTCCCGAATTAAACTATCAAGAGTTTTACATTGATAAGAATGACAATTCTGTTAATGGGATCGCTATGCATACAATTTTGAAAACTGCAGCATTTTATTCTTCTTTTCCTATTCATTTTCTTCAGATTGATATCGAATAGCACACACAGGTAAGAACAACATAAAAATTGGACCACATATTAAAAAGCATAATCTCAGATTTCGCACCAGCAAACCTGTGCACCGTGCTCTCTCAGAAGTCACGTGAAGTCCACAACTGCCCCTCAGACTAGACCGCTTGCCCCCTCAGGAGGCACGCAGGACATGCCGTCACCGCACAGCCTCAGCGGGCGGACACAGTGCCAACTCTTAACACGTTGACTCCGATTCTCCACACAGGTAAAATTACACGCCGACAAATATCTCTACTGTGAATTTAAAAATTAAGTATTTTGGTTTCACAAATTTGGTTACTCTATTAATTTTCTTTCTAATCAGAAGTAGCTTATTCGATTGATGAAAACAAATTTGAAGAAAACTCGAAAATTCGTATTTATACATGATAGTGCTTTGGTTACATTAGGTTAGGTTAGATGATCGCGTGTATCATATATGACCCACTTCGGAGGCAACGTGTTGAGAAAAACGCAGAGAAGAAGACCTGCTGACCCGACTCTCAAGTTTTACTTGCGGACTTACTGTATGACAGGCGGCATGGTAGCCCTGTATTATTGGGACGCTCTCTTGCTTTCTTCCTTTTTTCTCTCTCTCTTATTTTTTTCTACTCTCTTGTTTCTTTTCAAACAGAGCTCGGCTTGTGCCACGACATAGGAGGCATTACTTGTCCTGCACACATTGTCTATTTCTTTCGTTCTAATTTACGGTCAGATTACTTTACTTCATTCGTGTAAGAATTCTCTAAAAGTTGTTTACATGAAGAGAAAACGAGAATGACGGCCAAGTCAGCACGAAGCGATAGTATAGCAGTCCTCATAAACGGAACGTCTCATTGCAACCGTACGAACTTGGTAGCATTATGAATATGATCTTAATCATCTTATTGGTAAACGTAATACAATACTTGGCACGAAACTTCTGAACGCAAGTATTGTTTACTTAAATGAATTTCTTTGTACCTCTACTCGTATCAGAAAATTAAAACGTGAAGCTGTTGTTCTGGCAACGCACACAACAATATATACAAGGCAATCTCTGTAAAAGTGTGACAAGAAATGTTTCGTTTTTAGATTCAATTGCTTTAAATAACATAGCCATGTTTCAGTAGAGGATCGTACCTTATTACAGAGGGGATGGAACTTACCAAAATTGTTAACTATTTTATTATTTCTACTGAAATAAACATCTATAAGGAAATTTTCATATAAACTTCTGAGATAAATAAAAATACGAATTCCTCAAGTTGCTATTGTTCAAGGGTAATCTGCTCATTTAAGCACGAAATTCGTTTTTTTCTTGTTTAACTTTGTGCGAAAAAGTAAATAATTTTCCAGGTCTCCAGATAGATTTGCAGAAATTTCTCATTTTTGAAAGTACTGCAATTATTCTTTTACAGCCGCTAAGATACATTTAGGACCAAATTTTAAATAACCGTTTTTCTAAAACGTAATTTCCCTATATCTTGTTAATAAGGATGCGATACTTATATTTTTTAAGTTTTGTAAAGTAAAAGAAATAAAAGAATTAAATTAAATAGAAAATCTTAAATTGTAATACTCGTATAATTAAACTCTTTATCACATTCAACAGAACAGTACGTTGTTTTCAGGCACAAGTGCACTCAGTAGAAATATGTGTTACCTAACAGTTTCACACAAGTACGACACAGTCGCAACTGCTCGGACAACAGTGCCCTCACGTGTAGCTTTGTACCTCAGACAAACCGTACGAGCTAAATAACCTAAAAAACTGCACTACTGGACAGTAAAGCCTAGAATTACTTGGCTTTCAAGAATGCACAAAAGAATCGAAGAAAAAAGCTCGTTATATAAAATGGTGTCGATAATATCGACAGATAACTGGGTGTTGCTGTACTGCAGTACCCGCGTACGTACGGACGAGACGCAACTACTTTGCTTCATTTCACCCTCACAGGAATGAGAAACCTAAAATTAAATAATACGAAAAATTATTCTCATATTATTTTCTGAATCATTCATAAGCTTTTGAACATATATCTTTAAACATACAAGTGAAAGCTCTACCTTAGCGTAAACAAGCAAGAGCCTGAGTTAATCGAGCCATCCTTGTGAGGCGGCGGATTTGATCTTCACGGTCACTGCCAGCCGTACATCGCTAAACGAGTCTCAGAGTCACTCTCACGAACGGTTTTTTGTGAAAACACTCATCACTCATTACTGCGTCCACTTATCTCTTCGATTTGGTGCTACATGTTGCAGATAGTTTTAGAAGGTATGATATATGTAAGAGCCATAGTAATATGGAAGTATCAGAATAATTGTTTTCGCTACTCACAACCTTAAGAACTGATGCCTATTTTGTTATCAGGCTACATGAAAAAATCATTCAGCGCCCACGAATATTTTATTAACAATTTAAAACACTTCAGAACAGCTAAAATGTCTACAGGAACGATTCCTCGAAATAGTTGTTTTTTCGCGTTTACTCACATTAATTACGCGAACTCGTGAGATGAAATCTTAATTTTTAACTGATGTAACGTAATGATGTTGGATATAATTTTTTTAAACTAAGGTACGTACAATGGGTCAAATAAGTATTCGTAAAGTGCTGTATAATTTGTATTTTTGCTATTTAACATATTTCGAAAAACCTTGGAGAATTGTGAGTCCTTCATAACAAAGTGCAAGGTCAATCACATTAGGTAATGTTGGTGAACAAGGATTCATTTGAAAATGTACGATGAACAATTGAAATGGAAATACAGGTGGCAAAAAAATATTGGCAACAAAATTTAAAATCCTCGAATGACTCAATTTAGTACCACCAGCATGTTGAAAATGAGCGAAATTTTTTTCTCCTGGTTTCTAGAAAATTTCAAAACATTCTATGCAGTCTAGAAGTGTGCATTGGCCTTTTCTGTTTCCAGTGAGGTAACAGGCTCTGCCCTAGTAACAAGTCTCAGAATTTGCACGATACCGAAATCCAAGGAGCACAGCATTCAAGTGAGTAGTGTGATTATAAAGGAACACAAGGCTGGTGCCGGTTACGGGAAAATCTCCAGGAAATTCTCTATTCGTATTAGCACTGTGCAGGCCATTATGAAGAAATGGAAATCTGAAAGGATTGTGGTCAATAAAGCAAGATCGG